>JANPWX010000452.1:2274767-2287104 GCA_024734555.1 Trochalopteron elliotii | reverse complement strand
CCACCAAAGAACCTTATCTCAGAACTTTAAGCAAGGAAAAGCCTCCAGTGTGGTATTCTAAAGCTTTTTCTGTCTTATTTTGATCATTTCCTGTCAATTTTTCTTACTTTCATGAGGAGCTAATCACCAAGAAACAACAACCAAAAAAACCCCGAAAACAAAAACAAAACAAGCAACCAAATAAAACAAAACAAACAAAAACATACCCACGAAGGTAAAAAACAATTAAAAAATCAAAGCACACCAATAAGCAGTAGTTTAAACCACACAAAGATCTTTACTGTGAGGGTGGTGAGACACTGGAAGAGGTTCCCCAGAGAAGTCCTGGATGCCCCATCCCTAGAAATGTTTAAGGCCAGGTTGGATGGAGCTCTGAACCTGGGCTAGTGGAAGGTGTCCCTGTCCATGGCAGGGGACTTGGAACAAGATGATCTTTAAGGTTCCTTCCATGGAATTCTATGATTCCATGATCATGCAGACTGACAAAACCGACCAACACTAGAAACCTCACCTGCCAAAGAAAAGTCTCAGCCAAGACAAATTTCAAGCTGGTGCTATTAAAAAGAAAATAAAAGAACCTGAAACAAATTCCCAAACTAGGCTGAAAACCTAAGTCCCAAAAATAATATAGCTGCTATAGTATTTTTATAGTATTGTATATATAACTTCACACTGATTACTTTTGGTTGGCCAGTAAATGGAAGAGAAACAAAACATTTTACAACAAAATAATTATTAAAAGTTGTTACTATGTTTCCTTATGTGAAGATTCTGTGTCTTCTGTTGTAAACATAGCTACACAACAGATATGAAAGGTCCATTTAACTCATAAGAACTAGACAGATTTTAAACTAGTGTAGAACTTGGCTGAGTGATTGTAATTACTTTCTGTGAAGCAGAAATGGATTTGAAGCAACTTCCTGAAAGTCATATTATATAAGTCAGTTATCAAAATTAATACAGACTTCTGTAAATATTGGTAGATGTACTGAAATGTAAAGATAAGAATGATAAGAAACTCACCCTGTGTTTAGGTGCAGAACGAATACACTGATATTACCTTTTACTCTTTATGCTGTTAAATATATTAAGTCAGGGAATTCACACTGTTCATTGGAAGTCTAGCTGCATTTTTTTAAAACCAAACTATACACGCTCAATAAAAAGAAGCACTGCGAGCTATAATATCAAACCAGGGCCTGATCCTGTATTAAACATAAAGAAGAGGAAAAGTAAAACACACCTGTAAATAGCAATCATGCTTTGCTTGGTGGCACTAAAATGAACCCCAACGTTTTTTATGCTTTAACTGCTACATGAAAGAAAATCTTTATATTCAATTGACCACCGTACACCTCAAATTAATGTTTTGACAGGGAGATTATAAAATAGAGGTAAAATAAGATGTTCAGCATCCACAGGTGTTTATCAAAATTTTTAGATTGAAGGTATTTCTAAGGCAGAGCACTGTGGATATTCCTTATGTTCTGCAGCCAGCCATAAAGAAATCAATATCTCTTACACACCTCTTATCTTCTGATGATCTCGTTCAGCAGTTTACTTTAGAGATACTTTTGAACCCACAATTTGCTGGCTGGTTTGAAATGTTCCATAATGAGTTCTCTATCCCTAGTTCAAAGTAAATCCAGCACTCAGGATTATGGAGGGAATGATTTGACTACTGTGTGCACAAGGTAATTATTTCCTTCCTAAAAATTTAACCTTCCACTTTCAATTTAACATTATTTAGATTAAATCATCAGCTTTACATATAGGGATATCACAACCAGCCAAAACATCCAGAATATATCTTTAGCACTGAAAAAGCTATACTGTTTTGCTGACTTTATTAGTCTTTATTAGACTATTAGACACTATTAGTTTTCTAGATGCCTGGATCTGCTGGTGATAAAAGAGGCTATTTGACATTATACAAGGGGTTCAGGACCTTTATCAGGAGCAACTGAAAAATGATGGGAAAGAATTGCAGTGCTCTGCCACTGGAGAATATTGATACAATGGGGCATCTGGCTATTGAGTAATCCTCTGTGCTGGCCATTCAGAGGGGAATAATGCAAAGTTAATAAAATCTTAGGCTTTGTCTCATGTGTGGGGATCTCTCCATAAGATGATGCAATTAAAGACACATAAAACTGCCTTTTCTCAGCACCACACTGGTGCAGTGAGAGCACTGTGAGCAGTACAGCACATCCAGGTTCAAAAGTGGGGTGAAAAGAGTAGTGGGTAGGTATAACCAGCTGCCTGCTTATTCCTGAGGCACAATGGGAGGCATGCATTTCTTCTGTGATAAAATATCAATGAGCCATGTTATTCTGCATGTAGAGTCAGATAAAACACCGTAATAACTTTTCAGGAGGTAGTCACTGAAAACTAAAGAAGAATTCATTTCAGATAAGCTCATGCTGCTTTTGTGTTCCCTCCTCTGAATCATTAGAGTGATTTTCCCTAATTTAAATGGGACATCACAGGAAAATGTTAAGAGTCTTGAATGATTGTGTACCTGCATGTCACTGTACATGAAAGGGAACTTAAGGGAGGAAAAAATCCTCGTTAATAACCCAACACAGAGGTAAATTGAAAGAATCATGCCAAGAGCTGACTTCACAGCAGTAAGACAATGCATCTCATAGTTTAATGAGAACAAAATGAGAGAATATTGAACTCTTCACCGAACTAATGTTTTAAAGTTTAGGACAACTTGGGAAAGATATCTGGAGCAAGAAATACAGGGGCCACAAATGGTAGAGTTTCATAGTAGTCTCTGTTTTCATTCTTAAAATCACATGCCTGTTCTTCCTACTGCTGTTTGCTGCTTGGGAAAATTGTTTTATGCAGAGTCACTTCGGTTCTTTTCAATACAAGTGTGGTAGCTATGACAGTCAGTGAGAAGTAATGTGGGCAGCTAAAAGGAATGCAGAGTGAAAAGTACTTGCATCTTGGTCCAGCATCCTTTCAGACACCACCAGAGAGGTAGGGAGGATGGCTGACCAGCAGCACCAGTTTTAGAGGAATATTTGAATATATGTCCTGTTGCTGTCATAGGGTACATCATACATCAGCCTCAGGTAAATTTAAAATATACAAAACAATAGGTCCAAGATCACGAATCACTTTTGGTAATACTGTCTCCAAGTTTATGAAACTGTCCACTTGTGATGACTTTAAATTGACATTAATCTGACCATGATCTGGCATCCATTATTATAGACCATACAATAGAGAGAAAACAAGTGAAAATGTGCAGAATCGTTTTCGTTATATTAACACTGCCTCAAAATATAACACTTAGATAATTAATCAACTCAGAAATAAATCATTTTGCTTAGTTGAAAAGGCAAATTCTATTCTAATATCAAACAACTTCTGCTTTACAGTCAAGAAAGAGGAAGGACACAAGACATACAAAACAACTTGCTTTCCAGCATTGCCAGTCTGAAATTCTACCAACTTACTTGTTCAATCACAAAGGGGGATGATCCCCTCATGATTTTAAATGGAACTGCAAGGGTCCCTCAGGTTTACACTGGGGCAGAAATTATGATTCTGAACCTGCAAGATGTACACATTACTTAGCTAAAGGTAAGCACAGTATATAAATCTCTCCTGACTCAAAAGCCAGCATTCTGTATTCCTTGGCATTCCCAAAGTTCCACAGGGACTACAGAATTAGATCTTCTCATCAGCAACTGCTGTCAGTTGTTTTAAGCAGTACAGAGAGCATGCAGTAATGAAGGAAAGAAGAGACTTCTGTTTTCCTTTAGGTTACTGCATTGATGGTATTATATGTTTTAGTAGTGGATTGTAGCAAAGTCAAAGAAAGAAGCTATTCTGAACACAGAGTGAGTTTGTATGTCTTGTAGTCACTCTGCTGCCTAATTTTATAGGGGAGTTAGCTGTTATCTACATAGCAGAGACTGTGCTTTTATAGTTTTATGCCACCCAGAATCCAAGCCCCCCTTGATGTTTCCAGCCAGCACTTCCAGCTCCAGCGTTGTTCCATGTGATGAACACAACGTAAATGCTCAGTTATCTGCCCTCAGTTCCATAAAATACTTAGTCAAGAGCTTATATTGCTCATAAGCTGAGCATTTATTTATGCTTATTAAAGAAATAATAAGCTTATTAAATAAATAAATTTATTTATTTATGAAGCTGGACCTTCAGATGAACCTTGAAAGATAAGTAATTTCAATGTTCTCACACAACACAGCTGAGTTGAAAGTCTCACCAGTCCCCAATCATGTTTTTCCTCATCTTACTTGGGTATATCCCTGAATAGAATTTAATTTAATCACAGAAGGATGAAATGGCACAACATAAAGATTTCCTGATACAATTTAAGGTTTTCCAGGTTGGTTTTGTTTTTCTATTGTTTTGGGTTTTTCAGAGGTTATTTTGCCCTTATACCTATTAGTTAAGCTTAGGTAAATCAGAGTATAAACTACATTTTTTTTAATACTACTCAAAACCTGACAATACATTTTGTTGCAAAAGTTATGGATTATTGGGGTTTTTAATTAGTCTGGGCTCAGACTATTTAAATATAATTCTGTGAATTCTCTTCTGTGAAGTTAGTTTTGCTACTATCAAGTTTACTGTTACCTTCAGGAACAGTAAAAACATGCTCCTTTATGTATAAGTGATACCAATGAGGTTTGCCATCACAGGATCTCACACAAAAATACTTGTAGAACACATTAAATAATGCAGTAGTAATACTATCATGTATTGATTTGGGCTAAAGAATTTTTTTTTTGGAGGAAAAGAAAGACTATCTTAAAAGATGCAACTAAACTAGACAAACAGTATGATATGCATTCTAAAATTATATACTTTGCTATTCAATTTTCTAAATGTAAGCTCAAATGCTTTGTCTTCCGGCTTAATTTTAGCTCCATTCTACTGCAGGTAAGTCTTCTGCAAATTCTAGCCTGAGGGCATACTTTTTTTCCTTTGTGTTTAATGCTGTTTGAAGCTGTCTGAGTGGAACTTGTGAAATTCCCAGCATCACAAGAGAGGTTTGTGTTTTCCATTTAACCCCTGAGTTCTAACTTCTGTTCACAAATTGTCTGAGCAATATGCTACATGCAGCACTTTCCACATGCTGATACAGATGCTGGGCTCCATTCACATGAAAGCAGAACACGTTTATTTAAATATTGACTCCACTTAGGCATCAATATTTTTGGCTATAAAAGCTGCATCTGAATGTTGTGGAATGTGAGAAGGATCTAGATAAAACTCGCAGTACTTTTTTTTCTTTTTCAGTGAGAGCATAAGTTCAGTGTGAGTAAGAAAACAGACCAACAAAGAATGCACCAACAATCATAGGAAGGAAAGATTTAAATTACATGGGTAGCTATCTGGCAAAGACTACAGTGGTTTATTTTTATAGACAAAATAAAAGCCTTATATAAACAGAGGAGGAACTGAATGTACTAGCTTTAAGGCTTTATTCAAAGAACTTACACCTGAAGTTAATATATTTTTAGAACTGATAAAACAAATGTAATTTAGAGTGCTCAGTGTGCTAAATCTACTTGGCATGCTCTACAGCTTCCTCTTTGCTGCTGTAAGATTCGCTGCCTATAGCTTTTGGCAGTCCCAACAGAGCCAGCTCTTTCCACTAACAAAATACAAAATGCAAAATTAATAAAAGGACCCTTTGAAACTGACAAAAGTGCCTCAGGCAAACTATCTGCCCAGCAGCTGGTTAAAATTTAATCAGTTATTTTTTTCCAGTCCTGTATATCTTTTGTATGGAGCTCCCCAGACCGAGTGTGGTCAAAGTTTGTTAAAAAGGAAGAATAGATAAGTCTCTCTCTTTCAATAAATTAGAGGCAAAGCTAGTTCATTTCTGTTTTTTATTGACAAATTGAGCTAATTGTTTTAGTTTCCCCAAAAGCATCTAAAAGACCTATTGACAGATTTTATCTAAATACAAGAAAATTAATGCAGAAAGCCTGATTTGGAGTGTGGTGAAACCAGGATGCTTTTTACCATCTACTATTGCTTTAAATCTTTAAATAATTTTTGTGGAGGTTGGTTTTAGCAGTCATGCTGATTTTAAGCATTAACACTATCTGTTACAGATGAGGAATATAGATTCACTGAGTAGTCAGATGCAAAATATAGGGTTGCTCTTCAGTTCATTTAGTTTTCATACTTAAAAACTGTTTCCAAGCATTCAAGTGAAAAGGAGGCATTTTCATGAACCACAGAGTACTTTAAGAGTGGACTTGCATATGTAGATCAGGTTCCTTTCTGGTACCATCTTCAAAATCTCAGGTTAAACCTTCAAAAGTAACTACATGCAAAAAGGGTTTCTCAGAGTTTAGGTAAACTTTTAATTTCAGGCATATATTTCCATGCAGTAGACTGAGCATATAAAAATTTACCTTTGATTGAATATAACTTTCAGCTGCAAAAATTGCAGCAGATGGCATTTTTTAAGAACTCCCAATAAGCTCACACACTCTATTAGCATATGCTTTATCATAACACCCAGGAACTGTAGGCTTAGAGAAGGACTCCATTGCATTCCATTTATTATGGTCACACCATCAGAGTGTGGAAGTTTCCCCAGAATGCCTGAAGTAGAAAGACAGAAAAGCTGTTCTAGGAAGCAAATAAGTGAGCATGAGAAGCATGAGGATATCTGTTACATGTATTTACTCATTAGCAAAATGTTCAACTTTAAAAATTAACTTTGGGTATGAGAGGTTTGGGTTTTTTTTAATTCAGTACCATTAAAACATATAACCAACAGTTTTAAGACAAAAGCTACAGTTTTCTAATTTAATAGATCTTTGCTTGAATTACAAGTCTACCCAAAACATGGATTTCATGGTAGTTTTATTTTGGTACATACTACCTGCTGTCAAAGCATGCATGGATTTTTATTAACAGTTCACAGTATCATGGTGGTATCAAGTCATATTTACAGAGCAGGGTAAGGAAGTTTATTGTGATTTATAGTGCCAGTGGAAAACTGATTCCATGAAATCTAATGTCCAACAACCTCTCTGTGTCTGTGTGGTGACATTCCTCTGCATCCCTGCTGATCCCCTCAATTCACAGGTGCCCATCTGGGTGCAAAGTACAGCCCAATGATTTTCTGCTGCCAGGATCAATCACTTCTATCTAACAGGTTGGATACATTTGCATTCTGCAATGCCTTATTTTCCCCCAAATTTTCATTTACAGAAATGAAAAATGTATAGGAACACCCAAGTCTTTCAAAATATCTGGCCAACTTGGTGTTCAGTAAATTAATGGTATGGACAGCTCCCCTAATTAAGTCCCCTCACTGGTATATGTTTATCCTGGTGCTCTTGCAGTGGTAACTAATGAGTGGCTGCAGTAGCATTGTGCTATGTAAGACACTGCCTCAGGCTCTACAAGGAGCCCTGAAGGCCCCAACTACACTGACACATAAACAGATTCAGCTGCAGGTGGAAATGCTTTCAAGCTATTTACCTTGAGCAGATCATATGTCTTTCCCTAAATAACCAAGATAATATGGTCAATAAAACCTCCAAGCAGAGAGGCTGCTTACAGGCAAGGATTTTGACAAATTATTTTCTTCATAATCTTAATGTCTATTCTTTATTGATATGGCTCTCTACTTACTTTTAATAAAACCAAATGTCATTAATTGCAAATTGCAAAGTTCTCTCCTCATTCTTTAAACCTAACAATGTAAAAATAAGGATATGAATACTAAAGCAATGTAAGTAGAGTTATATAAATCTGTGTTTAACTGACAGAAACAAACTAAAACTGCAAACTCTACATGTTAGTTGAATATTCACTGGGAGAAATAAATTCCTTTTATCACAACAATTCACTTATGTTTATCCATCCTGGTGAGCTCTATGTTTTTTTTATACTCTGACGTTACTCACTCTTCCATTACTATCCTATTATTAATAAAACAAAATGGTGTTGCATTACCAGCCAGCATCCACCCCTGTAATGCATAACCCCTAATGCTCATAAAGGCTTGACATTATCTAATTGAAGAGAAACTCTGTGCTGCTACAAGTGGATGACCAGAGTTCCCTACTCTGTTTGTGCTCTGCTGAGGAAACTGTGCTGGCAGCTCTGGTATGAACCTCTCCTCCACCTCTGCTTAGGTTCAGTCACAGCACTGCTGTTTTATGTATCCTGCAGACTGAGGGGCTGCTCACAGCAAATTTTCCTTGCAGCTTCTGTAGCTCAGCCAGGTGTATCAGGGAACAATCACAACCAAAAACTGCACAAGAAAGAAATGACATCTTTGAGGTAAACATGAGACGAGTGGACATTTATACACTCAGGGTTACTTTAGGATAAATTCCATCCTTTGACATCACGTGAAATCCACAGCCTAAAAGTTGTCTCATCAGCATACAGAAAGGGCAGCTGGATAAACTATTCTTAGGAGGTAGCAAAAGGGACATCCTCCTTAGAGATCAACATTTGGAAAATTCACCTGACATGCAAAGTATCCTGGTTCAAATGCCTTAGCAGGTTCTGAGGACACTTGTCTGGATAGCCATTAGGAGATGAAAGAAAGAAGTTCATTGCTCTCTCTATGTAATTATGTGAAGTATAACAAGTTTTAAAGCAGTGAGTGGGAGAATTCCCAACTAGAAAATCCTTTTTCAGATTAACTGCTAGCACAAGATCTTGCACAGGGAGTGCTCTTGAGATAAAAGGGAAGAAGCATCAAGATCTTCTCATATTTGTACTGTTCAAGCCCCAGGTCTGCACGAGTCTTGCATAAATCCTTACCTTAATTGGACCCCTCAGGAAAGACAGGTAGAGGATCCCTTTACTGTGAATTGTAATAGGATCTGTGAAAAGATCTATAAGAGGTGTTGGCAGTCTTTATGTGTTCTTGATGGCCCACAGAGACCCAGCTAAATATTGCAGTTCAGCATTCTCTACTTCTACCAAAGAATGCCTCACCTGCCAAATTGTCTTCCCTACTGCCCTCAGACTGTCCAGAGTGGATTCCTGGTTTTTTATATATATTACTAATACTTAGGACGTGCCTAAGGGTTTTGTAACTTTGCTTGAACAAAACCCTTTACAAACCTAGCTATCTGTTCAGACATCTCAAGAGTTAGGCAAGTTTTTGCATCACCCAAAACCATACATGGCAGGGAGAGGAACTACCTTTGTTGTGTTTCCAAGGACCCACACTCCAATTTCAAGGCTTCTCTAAAACTCATCTGTGATGTGATCTCTTCTGTACTTACTACAGAAAATGCCTTCCTTGCATATCCTTTTAAGATAAAATGCATATCCTTTTAGGATATGTGCAGGGCTGCTGAAATGAGCTGCAGTGAAATGAGCACAGGATGATGACTTTTTCATCTCTATAGATAACATGAACCTAAACTTGTGCAAGTAGTTCTAAATAAGAAGAAGATAATGAAGGAGACATCAGATATTCTGCTCAGAAGCAGCAAAGTACATTCACCCTCTAAAAAATCATTTCCCTTCTCTTTCTTTAACATTGTGAGGACTGGAAAGGGACTCTGTGCATTGTATGAGAATCTGAACAGGAATCCACTTCTGATTATTATCAAAGAATTGTCACTCAGTCTTACAAAAACTGTGGGAAACCTTCCAAAGTAACCAAGCCTGGATAATTATTTGGCACACATTGATACACCTCTTTAAACTAATAAGAAGTATCTATATGAAATCTAAAGTAAATAATAACAGACATGTAGACAAATAGCATTAAGTACTTCTATACCAATAGTAGCATAATTCAGACATATATCAAGACAGTAAAAAAAGTCCAATTTTAGCCACTATCCATTTCATTCCTTATCCAAGGACATCAGACCTGGGAGATTAGAGATATAAAATTCATCTATGAGCTGAATAGATTGAGAAAAAAATATTTAAATCCTTAAAATTATACCAATAGCCTTGATAACTGAATTATTCTGCAATATACAAGAAAGGTTTAAAACCTGGTGGTAAACTTTCTCTCAGATCACTAGGTTTAATGGTAAGATAATTAAGATAAAGTGTTCGATTACCAAGTACAATCAATCTGATCTGTGATTAATTTGAGGAAGGTGGAAATTTGAGTGACACCCATGAAATACACAAAATGAGTGTCTGATTAGGAAGAGAAATGTGTAATAAAGTACTTTCAGAAGAATAAAATCAAAGACACAACATAGACATATTTTTCTAGAAGTAAGTTCTATTTGCTGGAGGACCAATTACAAGTTAGATCAAAACTGAAAGCTTAATTCTGATCTTTTAGGTCTCTGGAGAGTGAGAGGAGGACAGGCTCAGACTCAGTCTGCTATCCAGAATTCAGTAATCCTTACTTGTTACACATTGGTGATGGAATACCCTGAACTCAGAGGCATGATTTTCCTATGCACTTTTGCAGGAACAGCTAGTAAAAAGGCAGTAATCCTCACATCCTTGGCATCTGTTTGTCTTTATGAAAATTCATCTCTCATTTACAGAAGGTCAGGTTCTACCACCTTTAACATAGAGCTGAAACTGTTTTCTCAGTAGTGCTAATAAAAGTAGCAGGGAGGCATGTAAGGAGCAGCAGTCACAATGGATTTAAGTGACAACATCTGATATTAAAGGAAGAGAGAATTTTAGGCTCTCATTAACCATCACCATTAATTAAGGAGCTTCTGTAAAGATATGTCTAAACTCAGTTCATAATGCAAACACTTTGCAAATCCTCTTGAGGATAGGATCCTGTGAACAAACCCACAACAGAGAAGAAGCAGTCCATGTTCCAGACATACAGAATCATACACTCTGTTTGCCATCTCACTTGGGTTTCATATTGTATGTATAAATAGCTGAGACACATGTATTAATACATCAGCTAAAAATAGCAATACAGTAATTTAAATGCAGGGAGCATTTAAATAAAAATCAAAGAATGTAAAATAGCCTTAATCTTTATACTGTAGCAGCTTTATCCTAGCTTGTCTCTGCCAGCATCGTGACATTGCCTAACAGTTGTGTAGAGCACACACAGAGAACTACTGGAGCTTTTATTTTGCCAGAAACCACAGACATTTGTTTTTTATTAGCATATCTGAGGTATACTAACTTTGTGCCTGTAGTGTGAAAAAGACAGGTATTTAAGTAACCATCTAAAAGTATAATTATGGACAATTAGCATATCTTTCATGGTTCTATCTTTTGTAAAAGGGTGCAGCAACAGTGATTGCATGAATTTCCATCCATTGCTCTGCTTTCTGATACTAGGCTTTAAATTATCACATTAAAAGTGGACATGTGGGTCTTTCAATTATATATTCAGAGGGAAAAAAAAAACAGGATCAAGGCAGTTTGGTTCTAAGTATAGCTTATATCCAACTAACAGTTCTGAAAGAGCTTCATTCACAAAGATTCCATGCCTGTGAATTTACGTGGAGAAACACTTTCTTCCAATTCTCCCTCTGCATCCAGCCAAAATTCCACCAATTTTCCCCTTCTGAAAACACATTTCCTTCCCCCTAAATGAATTTGGTCTATTATCACACCTTGACTAAACCATGAAACTGAACTTCAGACAGCAGGATGCAGGGAGTACAGTGGTCTTCCCAGAATACTGACTTGTGGCTCAGCCTGTTGTGTTTGCTGGGGAACCCATGCTAAGAAAAACAATCTGTTTCTACTTCCACATGCAGTCAAATGTCAGGGGGAACCATTTTCCTTGAAAGAATTCCAAAGGCAATGTCTAGGCACTGGGAGGGACTACAGCACCTTTAGCTACCATGGTTTGGAAGGAGTATCCTACACGTGACACGTTGGGAATAAGAAAGTAAACATCTGAGACCTTAAAAGTGGAGTTTTAGAAAACGCCTAATATTTTCAACATCAGCTTGGCAATCACTTCAGAAAAAAAATCCATATGTAAATTCAAAAATGCATTATATCATTAACAGACCACTGGCTGACAGTGCAAGACCAACAATTCTTGTCTGAAAATTGCACTACAAAAATCTGCATAAATATGTTAAACTTTTAAAATCACTTCTCAAAATCAACACTTTTGGTACAGAAATAATGGAAAACGAAAAAAGAAAAAGAGGTTTTGCTCTAGGCTTGAGTGGTAGTAAATTTTAAAATAAACATTAATGTGACTACAAAGTATTAAGTGAGAAATTAAAGCCAATTGAAAGATACTGAGATGGGGATGGTATAAGAATTTAACATTGAAAATGCTAGATGTTTATTTCTCAAAAATGTATTTTTTCCCTTCCTTTTATTTTTGTTTGGCTGTTATTCCTGCTATTATTGGGGGGGGGGGGGGGGGGGG
>JANPWX010000452.1:2030114-2274686 GCA_024734555.1 Trochalopteron elliotii | reverse complement strand
TTTTGTTGTTGTTTTGGGGAGTTTTTTTGTTTGGTTTTGGTTTTTTTGGTTTTTTTTCCCGTGACTGAACCAGTATTTTTCACTGGAATCCATTTGATAACTAATGTCAGTGGCTTCCAAAGCATTTCATGCTTTCTACAGCACACCTTAGAGCTTCTGGGAACATTATTAATATGTGATTTGGAGTTTTTTCTTTTATCTGCAAGACTAAAAGCTAGTGATTCAAACAGGTGTGTTTGACTTCATCATTTTCTCCATTTATCTTTCATCTAGATGCTCATCAAAATCTAGATTTGAGATAAAGTTATAAAATGGAATGCAGTGTATGTAAATGTTACAGGATTTGATGGACCACTTACAGTTCTTCATGGCTAGACATTTATTTTGTCTTAGCTGGTTCATGTTGCTCTCCAGCATAATATACATGACCTAAAAGCAAAAAATCACCTTTTTGATTACGAAGCTTAAGACAGTCACAAATATGTTGCTGTGTGAGAGTATTATCATGTCACAGACCAAGTTTCAGAGCCAAGAACATAGCAAAATTTTCCCCAGATGGATACTGTCTATCAGATAATGAATAGGGAAGAGTAAGGGGTATCTCAACTTGAATTAGATATCAAATACCTGCTCTGTTATTTATCTGAGGTTTCTACTACTGAGATCTTTGACACCAAAAAAAGAGAAATATTTTTAAATTAGGAAACTGTCTTTCACCAGAGGGATTTTAGACCCTACAGGTACACATACTGAGAACTGCTCAAATGAAGTTTTGCTTTTGTTTCTCTCAAATAACATAAACTAATGAGTAAAATTCAAACACATTGGTCAGAAGTTTTAAGTACACTATATGAGAGGTTTTAAAGAAAGAGGTATTTCTGCAGTACACCCACAAAAATGTTCTGATCTCCTTATGCCTTGTTCCATTGATGGGATTACAGAGTGGTTTTAACACCACCATGAGATGAAAGCAGTCAATATTATCACAGTGAATTACATAACAGATGTCTCTTTCTCCACTTAAAATCAGTGGAGCACAGGGATGGTTATCAGAAATAATATCAGCCTTCCTGCTGACTCCCAAATCTGAGTCAGCTGCCTGTCCAAATGAGGCAGGTCAACACGTGTCCCAACCTCCAGGAGCTGACCACCCACACCTAAACAAACTGGTGTTTGAGTGAAAAGGTGAAAATACTCTTATGAAAATTCATTTTGTCTTCCAGTTTAGACTATCTGTGCCTCAGACATTGATGACTGAAACATAACCAACCTTATTAGCCTCCATTTCAAAAAACATACAGCTACAGTGGCTGTACTGTACTATGTTTTGACTTAGAGACAAGAAATTCTGGGAATCTCAAAGCTCAAGGAAACCTTGTTTCCTAGACTAGGATGATTTTATGACTTCAAAATGACTACTCTATGTCTACTAAAAGGTTGTTCGAATTTCACCCAAATTATCAGAAATATTTGATAAGTCCTATGAAAAGCAATGAGTTTTTAAAGTGCAGAGTCAAAAGGAAATCAGTGCTATGCAACTTTAGAGAAAACCTTCCGTGGTACGACTGGAGCTACAATAAAAGATTCCTGCTCACAGTGTAATGTTACTCAGTGTAAGGAAGGTCATAACACATAAACTAATTCTGTTTCACTCAACTTTTTAAAAGCCAGGCACTGGTTTTACAGATAATTATGCTGAGGTACAGTAAGAACAGCTGTCAAGTGTGGCAGAGAAGTATATACTTAAAGGAGCGATTATTAGAATATAGTAGAAATTTAACCACAGGAGCTTCTTCAGTAGTCAGTTCTGACACGTAATATCTGAAGATTTTACTCTGTATTTTTGTCTGTAAAATGCATGATTATTTGGTCATTTAGAAAGGCAGAGAAGACATAAAAATGTATTTAGAGTAAATAGGGAACAACACAGCTTATATGGCAAGCTTTCCCAAGAAAATAGCAAATGGCTACAACTTTCCATGTTATGGCTGCAATATTTTAAAGGGTTTTTTTTGTCCTAAATATAAAACCTCATCTCCTCTGATCAAAACAAGTGTATGTTTTATATTGTATATACACATTTACAATATTTAAAACATAATTATATTTATATTAAAGAAGGCACTTTACAAAACGTAAGCATCATTTTTAATAGATTTCAGTGATTTGTAAACCTCAGTTTCACTATGGGTACTTTCCTATGGGATCTCTTGTTTTTCCTCAAGTCTTTGAATCTTTTAAAGCCCCTCTCATTATTTTTGTTGTCTGAAGTTGGGCAATAATGTTACTGTGATTAATTAAGCAAAAAGACATGGAAATGGGGGTGTGGTAATCATCAGATAATAAAGCCCTCTGGGTCTCGCAATGCATGAGGTGCAGCAAGGATCCTTTATCCCCAGAGGTCTGATTATCTCCAGGAAAGCTACACCTCCCTGTACTTGCTGTATGGCTATTATGAAATATCTTTACATTTTATAGATAAAGTAAATTACTTTAATCACTGAAAATTGCCAGTGTTGTGAGGTTTCAGCTGTGAGGTTCACAGAGCTTAATCTGCCCATTTCAAGTCTGAAATAACCAATAATTGTTCTAATAAAAGCATCAGTAAATCATTATTTAAATGCTGGGATCATCCCCTCAGAGTGGCAAAGGCACCTTCTGTATGTTTGATGACATGGGGTGCTCGTTTAACCATAACCCTGGAAGTGCAAGCCATGAGGGAAATGCTCTACCAGGGCTATTTAGTGTGTGTAATCAATGCTTTGTTAGAGCATCAAATTATTTTCTGTCATTCTGCAAAGTCCTAGGTCAGCAAACAATAACATCTGCCCAACATCTGAAAATCTCTTTGGAAAAATTCCAAATGTCTTCAATTTGTCACACTTCCAATCAAGCATTTTTCAGAAAATCTTCAGTGGCTTTTGTTCAAAGGCAAAATATATTTTCCCATTCCTAAATCATTGGAACGTGCAAGAAGCATGTTTACTAATAGCAAATATGATGGGGATGTCAGTGACAACTCTATCCTGCCCTCCACATGCTCTGGAATTGTGAACACAGGGCTCTGGCAGACGCCACAGTCAATCAAAAGACGTGTCCTCCTTACTGCTGCCAGCCCTGGGATCGTGACAGCCTCACATTTCCTTTCCCTGAAGGAGCACAGAAGTAGAAATTTCAGAATCACATCCCAACCGATGGAAGAGTCACTGACTGACAAAAATATCACCTTTCAGGGAGAGTATTTCTAAAACAAAAATTACGTACACTGATATATTATCCTTAGCTGTCACATTACAGTAATGTATTTAAGATACACTAACTATTTGGAAAGATTTGTGAGCAGTTACACAGGGCTGTGGATTTCTTCTTCCAAGAGAGGCTTTCAGTGACCTAATGCACTACAAGTAAGAGACCACAGGATAGAGACATATAGCTAAAAAGCACTCCTGATTATGTGACTATCCAGAAAGATGATCTATGTCTGAACTATGTAAATAGATGAATTAAAAGCAATCCAAGGCCTTTTTGCAGTGCAGTGTTCACATACACATACAAGCTGAAGAACAGTCACCCAGGAAAGCAACTAGCTATATTTATTGGACTAATGTATGACACAGTTTCCACTGGCATGTCAAACTGGAGATGTTTCACCTAGAAGCAGAAAAAAATACCCTTAAACAATATCCTTAGAAGAGACGAAAAAACAGAACTAGAAGGCAGAGGAACGCTGGTCCTAATGCCATTTTTCCTACTTTTTTAAAGAAGTGCTAAAAAGTTGACACATTTCCCATGACAGGAAAGTAATTTTATTTCAGAAGGAAAATGTGTTCTATCAGTAATTCTCCAGAGAAATCTGAGATTATTGTGCCAGAGGCAATTAACCCTGAGTAATAAAAACTTCTAGCAGCCTCAAATGACAACCTGATAGAAGACCAGATATTTCCAAGGGAAAATAGTGACTTGCAAACAAGATATCTTTTTCTTCTCTTCTGGCTTTCAACCCAAGCTTTTAAGCTTCCTGCAGTAATTTGTTTACCAAGTTGACTAATGAGAAGAATTAATCAGAAGACTTTTCATAGGAGAAATATGACCAGTAATATGAGCAAGAATGAGATGATAGAGAAGACCAATGTCATCTACTTCTGGGAGAATTCCAAACTGAAATATTGAATCTGGTTACAAGATTCAGTGTAGGAGAAGAGGAGGAATGCTCTGTGGAAGCTGCATTAAAAGAAAAAATAAACCAACAACTAATTGGCAAAAATATAAATGAGAATATCAGTCCTAGGAATGAAGATGAGATCAAATTTAAGGACAGATTTTTCCACTGCTTAAGTATAACTTATAAAGAAGGAGCTGCTGAAGTCAGTGAAAGGACTGATACGAGAAAATTACATGAAAATGAGGACAACAGAAAGATTCTGCCTTCTGATAACTAATTTGTTATTAGTGTTGAAAATCTCCTGCATTTTTGAGGATCAAATGTAGATGTTAAAATCCCAGCACTGTGTCCCTGTTTTATCTGGGATGGTTACTTTTCTTCCCAGTAGCTGGTACAGTGCTGAGTTTTGGATTTAGGATTACAATAATGTTGATAACACACTGAGGTTTGAGTTGTTGCTTACGCTACGACTTTTCAGCTTACACCAGTGAGGAGGATGGGGGTCCCAAGGAACTGGGCCGGGGCACAGCTGGGACAGCCAAGCTGGCCAAAGGGACACTCCCTGTGGTGTCATGGTCAGTTTGTGTCCTAGGGGGAAAGCTGGCCAGGTGGAAAGCTCAGGGACTGGCAGATGGGTGGTGAGAAATTGCACAGTGCATCACTTGGGTTTGATAGTCTAATCAAATTCAGTACACTTCCAAATGAAGCAGACAAAGTAGCTCCATAATTATTAGCTACATAAAGTACATGATGTATCCCATGGGTTAATGCAGTTTCAAAAGCTAGCTTACATCTTATAATTCTGGAAGACAGAGTGAACAAAAGATAACAAAACAACTATACTGAGAATAAAAAAAGTGGGCTCTCAGGAGCTGTCATTCAAGTACTGCTTACTGATTTTTAAAGCAGGAATCAATTAAAAT
Source organism: Trochalopteron elliotii (assembly GCA_024734555.1). Classification (NCBI taxonomy): domain Eukaryota; kingdom Metazoa; phylum Chordata; class Aves; order Passeriformes; family Leiothrichidae; genus Trochalopteron; species Trochalopteron elliotii. The sequence goes on along the minus strand of JANPWX010000452.1, from coordinate 2,269,601 downwards.
TTTGATTAAGTATATCCCTTACGAAAAAAGGGCATAATGCTCTCAAGTTATCTATGCCAGAACTGCCCTTCATGTGGTACACTGTTCATCCAGTAATTTTCTTATGCAAACAAAGCAAAAACATGGGGTTAAATTCACCATACCTCAATATTTCTCAAGGTATTTCTTCTGAATTTTCTTCTAAACAAGTAAATAAGCCTAAGTTTAACAAAAATTTTGAAAACATGTTAAAAGGAGGAATTGAAAACTGGCATGCAACACAGCATATAGTAATTTTTAACAAATATATGTGCTATGATTAAATGCAGCATAACCAAAGCTGTTCATGAGTATGTTGATGCTGTTCTGCTACTCACAGCACCAGAGATTAAAGCTCATTTGAAAAAAATCCAGATTGTTCCAGACACACAGCATACCTAAAGTAAAAAAGCTAAGACCGTAAAAATTCTTGATTATAAAGAAATGGAAATATTACAGCATCTGACCCCAGAGTGTTGGGCTTCAACTCCAAAATTTTTTCAAAGTGAGCAAACTGGGATAGCTCACAGGAGCAGCTCCCTCCTTCCTGTGGTTGCTGGGGAGAATGGCAACGTTTAGGTTTAATAATTATGTTAGAAAAGTATTCACGTAGACACTCGGTATCAGGTAAGCTCCTCGTCTAATACGGAAATTGAACTCATGTAACATTCATGCAGAAATATTTTACGTAGCTACAGTAAATATGATCAAAGCCTTTAATTGTAAAACAGGCTGAAGCTTCTTGTGAAGAATTTTGGGTAATAAGCAAATATGAAAGCCAACTTGGGGGTTACCTAAAAGGGTGAACAGCCTTTAAGGTACCAAACTTAAAGCCTCTTGTGCATCAAAATCTATAATATTTAGAAATAAAACAGAGATCTTTGAAGGCGTGAAAATCCTGAGGCTTCAAGAATATCTTATTTAGGCTGAAGAATATATTACATAAAATGGGAGAGGGCATTATGAACACAGCCTAGCAAGGAACACAGAAAATGTCTCAACATGCTTTTTGTTCAAACTTTACAGGAAATTAGATTAATAATGCATGAGTTGCTTTATGCTAAGGTTACTGGCTCACCCACCCCCTCATTTATTTTCCTTTGGAAAGCATTCTACTTTTACATACAAAATTAGTTTTTTCCTGTTTTATTCAACATGGTTAGAGCAGACACAGAGCTCTCAAAAGCGCACAGACAAAGTCACTTTTATTGAGCTATGCAGAGCTCTTCTGTCCACGTGGGTACTCTTTTTCTAATTGCAAGAAGTAGACAACTGAAGAGTACCACAACTAAATTATATAACTTTTTACAGCATTGCCAGTTCTTGAAAAGATGCTGTTAAAGGAACTTATGGTAAGTTGTGATATTTACCAGACCTAGGAAAAAACAGTACATTTGTGTTGCTGTGGGGAAAAAGAACAAGATATGGGCTAGAGAAGGTTTCCGTCATTCTCCCATTCTTTCTTTGTGGAAAGAGGGTCAAGCTCATATTAGGATGAGTTTTTCAGTTAAGATTTGGGTAGGAAAACCTTCACCTTGTTTTCATTCTGAAGAGAAACAGGTTGCAATAACACAGACTGTCCTTGAAGTCACCATACCTCCACCTACTCCTCTTGTTAAGGAGAAGATTAAACTCTGTGCAGTCCATATGTCTTGTCTCATGAAACATAAAGCATTTTTGGCATTTCTTCCCATTTAAGGGCAATTAGAGGCAGTAGATGAGATAAAGGCAATTACTGCTAGCAGAGTACAACTCTGTGTAAGACAAGGACTTCTTGAAAGCAGTGACTCATGGAATATCAGAAAGTCAAACATACACTGTGATATTTCTTTAAATGACATATCATCATCAAAAGAAAGCTGTGAAACTGTTGCCATCACTTTCAAAATATAAATAGGAGAGAAGAGAGCAAAAGAGAAGAAAGATTTCTCCCTTAGAATCACAAACCTCTTTAACAGAACAGAACAGATAACCTTTTTGTTGATAAGTTCCTGCAATCATTAAGTCAAACAATCGCAGGGATGAAAAGGAGCTCAGTAGATCATTTTTTCTAAAACCATGATCTGAGCTAGAGCCACCTGTACTTAAATGAACATTTACCTGGGAAAGCTAACAGCTCTTTAAAATCTTCAGTTGCATTTTTTCCTTTTGGAAAACTGTTATTTACCTCCTTACGTATCAGTACAGTGAGTTTTTGGGGTTTCTTTGTGAATGACAATATTCTCTTTCTACAAACTAAGCCAATTTCCTCTTGCCCTTCACCTGACAGCTGCAGGGAGCAATTCAGGATAGTCCTGATAACTGTTAAGACACTGAAATGCTGCTGTCAAGATTCCTCTATTTTTCAAAAGCAGAAAACTGAAACAGTTTTTTCAGCTGTTGATTTAAGCTTTACATTCAGCGTTTTATCAAAAGAATGTGCTTTATCATCAAAAGACTCACAGTGGGTAAATATAGTATAAATTAATATATCCTGAATGAATTTATATATATATATAATTATAGTCAAAGAACTTCTCACTTTGTCATTACAGCCACTGTGAACTTTCTTGTTGCCTTCACAAGGAATGGCATTAATCTAAAGAAAGAAAACAGAGTACAAATCCAGGATGATCTTTATGAAAAAAAGCTGGCAGGAAAATTCTGGACAAATCTATTTTTGCAAGACACACCCTTTCCTTAACTTCAGAGAGAAGTTGCATGTAGGAGATAAGTAATTTGACTGTAAAATAACTCACTAACCATGTACACTAATATTTAAAGAGGCCATTATCTGGCACACAGGCAATATTAATAAAAAAATACATAATTCAGTTTTCCTTTGCTTGTAATTAATAATTTCATTGCCAAAGTTCTCACAAATTGAGAGACCCGGCAACAAGAATCATTTTCTGTAGATTATAAAAGTTAATTTCCAATACATTATGTATATCATTCTTTAAATGTCACATCCAAATGCATTTTTAGTGACTGATCTTAATTTTGCATATGCTTTTAAAGTCGTATTCATTAAAAAGTAATCTCAGTAAATTGACGTCAGGACCATATTTCATTTCGTCAATCAAATTCCTGAAATATTTTGAGACAAATTCTTGCACATCACCAACTATACCTGGGAAATGATTGTTTCACTCTCATTTAAACTACACCCTGAAACATCAAAAAAAAAGATTGGGAACTTCCTACGGAGAGATCTTTCACTTAAAGTAAAAATGGAAAATGATACTGCACTGCAAGGAGTTTTTCCAGCTGCTTTTGCCAGAGCCAGAATTCCAGGTGAAGCTCCTCATCAGCTGAGGGGACAGCCACAACAGCCCACACCAGGGACAGGACCAGGTTTTCAGGACTTTCCTTTGTGAGCTACCAAAACTAAATGACCTTCTCTGCATACACATAAACATTTCTAATTCATTTCTGATTTCAAATTAGACTAAAAATTCAATGAAGAGCAGGTTTTGCTTTAATTTACTGTGAATTTCATAATGTAATAACATCAGAGGAGTTAATGTACAGCTCTATTAATTGAAAGTAGAGCTTCAGGGGTTGGTGGAGCTCTTTGGTTCTTTTCCTCATCTCTTTGTAGAGAATGAACTTTGAATTTTATATTTTCAGGTCCTGTGGATTTGTGACACAACACACTTTTTCTTCATTCTTGTCACAATGTGATTAGGGAAAAAAGGCTTTTTTTTGGCTGGCTTTCTTTTTTTTTTTTACATATAATGACTCAGATCATCTAGTCAGTCTGACTACCCTTACAGTGTCACAGCTTTCAGGCTGATATTTATGTTCATTTTAATATTTCCTTCTGGCTAATAAAGAAAATTGTCAGATAAAGTACTCATATAAAACATGTACCTGAGCAGTTGGTTGTGCAGAAAGACATGAAAAACTGAAATGCTGAAGAAAGGAGAAAAAAAACCCCAAACTTGAAACACATTTTAAACAGTTTCCCAACAAGATTTGGAGGAATCCTGGCAATCTTTTTTAGATAGATCTAATGATACTAAAGGTCTATTGCCTTACCTAGTGCTGTTTCTTGGTAAATGAAGAGAGATAAGTGCTAATTCTTTGTTCTATGCACCTCAATAATTCCTAAAAAGAGATGGGGCTAAGAAGCACCATTTATCATATATATCATAAAGAAGAAAAAGGTTCACTGAGATACACAGACCAGTCTTGATTGCACTGTGAGGGATTCTCAGTGGCTGGGATCACAATACAGCCTGTCATACTTCTGTCTTCAAGCTCAATATATTTTTTTTCCTCTAAAATTAAGAGGTTCCATAAATCAGGAGAGGAATTCAGGTTCCCTCTTTAAAAAAAAAAAAAAATCACACGTATAAATTAACCCTGTCCCTCCACCCTACAAATACACAGACACCCTGTCCTACAGAAGCATCTAAAAATTCATACAAACCCTCAGAACTTGCATAAAATCTCTCCATGTCACTTTCTCTAGGTACATAGGAGGTTCATGAAACATGGCTGCTAAAATTTCTACAAACCAGACAAACAGCAAAAAAAGGAAAGCAACATACTGGCCGTAGGGTAAAAATTAGGGTACTTTACTCCTGTATCCCAAATTCTATAAAAGAGTTCTACGGACATAAAACTCTATAGAAGTTTTCCAGATAACTATTTGGCCTCATCTAAATCACAGAAGAATCTGAGAGTGGGACTTGGTGTTTTGGACTGTTTTATCCCAGCCATGTTCTGGGACAAACATTGTAACATACTGGAAAAGTTTAGCAGATTTTAATTTTCCCCTGAGGAGGAAAGCATTCAACTCTACCAACCTACCTAACTTCATTCTGTACCAAAGATATATGACTTCTCAGGAAATCCTCTTGACTGAGGCAGAAAAAGAATACTCTAAAAATTAGATTTGTTGTCTGTTAACACCCTATTTTATATTCAATTTTCTTTTGTCACATTCCAAGAAAGCAATTATTTTTGCATGTACAGACACAATGTTCTTTCTGAAAGGTACAGTTTCATATCTTTGTCCATCCTTTTTGATTTATTGCCTCGGTGTCAATATACAACATCTGTGCCAGCATTTTGAAACTCAGAAAGGGATGTTTGCTCCACAGAATACAAATGTTAGTTCAAAGAAAATCTTTGCTTGCATTTATGCTTTGAGAAAACAGATTTTAAAATCCTGGAGACCTGTTTAAATTTGGTTTACTGGCAGTATTCTGCCCAATTATGATGTCTACCCCTTTAGCTCCTGAAAGGCAGCAACCCAGAAAAACCACCATCATACTCTGTGAATTAGTAGCATATGAATATTAAAAAAACCCAAACCAACAACATAATAAACAGAGATTTTAATTTGCTAAGTCATCTCAAGTATTAAAAACTGATGTAAAGTCCCAGGTACTGGAGCCCATTTGAAGTGCCCAGAGCTTTCTCCTCTGGCTGGAATTTACAGAACTGCTATTGGTAGGTGCACATAGAAATACAGTAAGAATATTTTTGTGACCCAAATTTTTTTTGTCTCACTAACTGTTATTAACTTTTACTGAGACAGAGCCACAGTCTATTTTTACTACTGGAGTGGTAATCTGTTAGTGAGCAGCACGGTTCCCCTCATTAGTTTTGTTTGCTCAAGATGTTTATGGGTTTTTGTTTGCAAACACAGCAGTGTCAATGGAATTTTCCTGTATTCTGTGCCTAGCTTTTAAAACCAGAAAGACCATAGATGAAAACACTTTTTCTTCCCTGTTTCTATGGGACCACAATTTCTTCACATTGGCTACAATAAGAAATTTGAAAGAAATACTTCTATTTTCAGCTGAGATCCACTATTACTGCGTATAATAAATTCTATGAGCTAAAAAAAAGCATTAATAAAATAAGATGAATCATTGCAGACTGGCAAATGTTCTTTAACTCTTCACAAAGGAGAATAACAGCAGTGAATATCAAGCAGAACTCACTCATTAAAAATGCCTCATAGTTTACAGAGTTTACAGTAAAAATTGCTGGGGCAGGGGGAGACCACGTGAACATTGACCAAATCCAGAAAGTGTTTTATCTTGCTGCAGCATCTTTGAATTCTGTTTACATCACCACCTTTAGGAAAAGCTTTGTTAGAAGGGCTTCATCAGTGAACATTCTGGGTAAGTGCTTTTTAGTTTTGACATGTGAATTACAGGTCCCTGCATCATCACACACCCCTGCAATGTACCCGTGCTGAAAACACACAGGATTTGTGTTCTTAACCCTGTGATTTGAGAACAATAACTGTTAATGTAACTCAGTTAACTGTATTGCTTTTAATTGAAGATTATCTTGATTACAGCCAAAGGGCACTATTAATACTCTGAAGAAATGACTAAGACTTTAGCATTTCAATGTTGTAGAGAAAATAGAACTAATTAGCACTAATTTAATTCTAAGATTAAAGAAAATTCATTTTTTTAATTTTTAATTTAAGATAAACTATTTTACTCAGAACAAAGAAAGAATAATAAGTACTTTTTCCAACTGAAAGGCATTTTTTACTTTTACATTATTTCATTAATATGGGAATATGGGAATCATGACCCCATTAAAGATCAAATAATAAGCATTTAATTATTGACAGCAAATAAATTTTTAATAAAGATACAAGGGTTTTACTGTATAAAAGAAAGAAAACAAAGTACCTCTGACCCAGAAATTCTTAGAGGATCTCACACCACTATCTAATCTATAACCTAATTTTAAAAGGATAGGTTCACAAAGGGACATGTCATTTTTCTTTCTTCTGTACCACAGAATGAGGTACTGTAAGTATAACGTCTGTGAAAATGCTCCCCAGAAGTACCCCAGTTCTATCTTAATCGTGCACTTAAACTAAATAATACATTGAATATGTCATAACCAGGAGGACAGTCATGATAAAAAAGTGATTTAACCCCTTTTTACTCTACAAAATAATACTTTCTTTTCTTTACCTTGGGACTAGTTGTCATTTATAATTTCTGACCAAGGGAGACATAATGGATTTACAATGAAACCCTGATGCTTTTCCAAGGAACATGAAGATGCAGAAAATAAGCACCCATTACATTAGCAGACAAAAAGATGTTTTCATTGGAACTCTGAGCTTCATCCTGATGGTGGCAAATAAATGGACTGTTTGCAGGTTCTGAAAGCATGGTTTCTGGCTAATCACATTTCTACAAGGTAAAAATAAAATGAACTTTTTCTGAACCTTCTGATTCATCACATAACTAAAAGATTCAACATGACTTTTTTCAGCTTTGCATTCATATTCAGAAGGGGCCCAAATCCAAGAGCCCCAGTCCAACCAGTCACTACTAAATATTCAGATTAGTTTCCTAAAATGAATATAAATACCTACATGACAAATAAAAAGGAAGAAAAAAAGAAAGATGGATTTGGGAACTTATTACTGTAAGAAACTCTAACTCTTTTCCCAAATTACTTCTTTTGCCACCTGTAAGTCTCATCAAAATATCACATCAAGGAGGGGGGAAAAAAATCTAAAAAATGTGAAGAGTAGAAGAAAAAGAGGAGCTGTCAGAAGACAAAATATTTACTAAATTATGGAATCTATTTAGTCTTTTCATAGTTTAAATGAAATAGCATATTCTTGACAGATGAGAAAATTTCAAAAGATTCTGTTGAGATTCAGTTTGAATAACCCACGTACTAGCTGAGTTTCACGAATTTGCAGAAGTGGGTTGAAGTTCTCCCATGCACTGCTTTTCTTCAGAGTCCCCAGATTTTCAGAAGCAACATAATATATAAATAGGGAGAAGTGAATCACATGAACATTTGAAAAAGTATCTCCTCAATAATTCAGTCTAAGTTAGTCTGTGGAGATTCTGATCTGAGATATTAGGAAGAAATTCCTTACTTTGAGGATGGTAAGACACTGGCACAAGTTGGTCAGAATAGTTATGGACTTTCCATTCCTGGAAGAGTTCAAGGCCAGCTTGGATGGGACTCAGAGTGACCTGGTCTAGTGGAAGGTGTCTCTGCTCATGGAAGGGGGTTGGAAGGAAACAAAATTTATGGTTCCTTCCAACCCAGGCCATTCTATGATCTATAGTTTCTGTGATCTGGGAATTCCCTTAGTTGTCCCATCCCCACAGTCCTGGTGGGAAACTGGCAGCAGCCACATGCACGTACCACCTGTGGAAATACTCTGCATTTCGTGTCTAACAGCAACAGGAAATAACAGCCCTCATCACTCTGCATTTCACAAAGTAAAAAGTCTGCAAAAGAAAATGCTTATTGCACAATGCACTTCTCACACAGCATCTTTCTGCACGTACCCTGGTCAGATTTACAGCAGTATGGCCTGCACAGACTTGCCCTCACCAACACAAACTCCACAACTCTGGAGCCACCAATACCATTTTCAGGGATATCCAGAACATTCATGAGTAAAAGTGAACATTTTGGAAGGGATTTGACTGACTGCTTGAGAAAAAAACAGACAGAAACCTGGAAACAGTTTATCCTGAGCTTCTCTGTTGTAAAATTATGTCCCAGTTTTTGTGAAACATCTGGTGCAGGCCACTGCAGGCCGCCCAAGGACAGGGTAATTGATACTCTCTGATTTGGACCAATCCTGAAGGACCATTTAAAGATAATTTTTAGAGTGAGTTTTCCCAATTTCCTAGACCAGGAAAACTGCAAGTTAACAACCCCTGCTTTGTTGGGAACAAAATTAAACCCCTACTAATAAGGTTTGAAAACACTTTACAATGAAAATTTCAAACCAGCATTGTTATCAACTCCTAATGTGGCAAAAAACCACTTTGATTTTCGTGTTTCTTCTAATACAATGTGGATTTTTATAGAGTGAAATACAGTGTAGGATGCCTTTGGCTGGTTTGTCTTTGATGCAAATGCAGTCTGTGCATATTTACAGTAATGAGACGGTTCTGCAGGCAGCTCCTCAGCCTGTTTGCCAGTGAACACACAACTTCACTACTAAGACTTCCCAGTAATGCTAAAATTAAGGTAAATCATGGATCCAAAGTAAAGCAGCATTAAACTGAGCACCTGTGAATGACTTCAGGATACTTAAAGCAAATATTCAAAGACAGTGTAATTGGGGGAGAAGTCAAAGTTTACCCAGATGTGCACATGGAGTACAACAAAAGTTTTCACCTGCAAAACATTATAAGAAACTTTCATTAATTTCATATATCCGCAAAGGGGAAGCACAACTACCTGAAGCCCCTTTAGAACATGACCTTTCTGCTGCCAAAACCAGAGAGAAAACATGGCAAGGATCAATATACAGTTCTAAGAGCCTCAAAGCAGTGAGATGTTTCACATACAGACCTCAGCAGGTTAAAATTCCCATGATTTATAGGAATAATGGAAAACAAAAAGTTGCCATGTTTTATGACAAGCTAACAGCCCTACAAATGAAGGTACCAACTTGGAGAACTCAATTTTTTCAAAATAAGCATGGCAGACGTTTTAGCATGAATGGCACATTTAAGATTCTTTTCCCCCAAAAGGATGTGAACACTCAAAAATACTGACCCAAAGTCATATTTAGTGCTAACCAGTGGAGGACTTCAGTCTGCAGTAGATCAAATAGCATTTAGTCTAAGAATACTGATCAGAGAGGCTTCAGTTGTAGAGATAGACAGAAACATTTGTTTACCATAGCATTTGACAAAAATAAAGACAAATTATTAATGTCTATTTATTACAAATGGGGCAAAATTCAGTGAAGCAAAAAATACCAGTCCTGATCCAAGGTATATTTGATTTTTCCTCTCAGCTCTATGCAGATTCTTGCCTCCTAGTCACATTTTGCCTGCTACATTAACTTCTCAAACTCATTTACTGAATCTAGATTAATTTTAAATACAAACAAAGCCCTCTTTTGGCACAGCTGTGAATGTTTCTTGACAATGTAAGAGATTATCTAGAAAACACAGTTGCCAACTTTATCACCAGAGTTTTATGCCACATTTTGTCCATTTACAGCAAGTACTTAGCAACACCAACAAGAACAGTCCATTTCTCAGACCCTTCCACATCACAGCTTTTGGGGATGAACAGGACTTATCTGACTGTTCAGTTCAGGCTCATCTGAATTTCCCAACTTGATGGAGAAGGCAGGGGACATCAAAGACATCTTGTGTGGGATGAGCGAAAAAGGCCTTCACTAGCCTCTGACACAGGTCTTTCTAGTGAAGTCTTGTTATTAAGTAATCTGACTAAAAATCAAGTTTTTGCCAATAGCTAGATGAACTTTAAATGAAAATGGGAACTTTGGAAGTGATATTATCAGCAAGTTTTAAATACTTCTTAAGGTTAACAGTCCATTTTTTCAAAATAGAATCTTACTAACTTCTGCAATTCAGTGTCACCTTTTATCAAGAAATTCTGCCAGGCAACAGAGTTGAAAGTATTTTTTCTTTTTAGTTCTGAAATTGCATTCTTTCCGTTCTGTTGAGTATTTTCTTTTTTTAGTATTAAGAAAAAGAATGAGTAGTTTTCCTGATCTAACTTCTCTATATCATCTCTTCTGATCCCTTTACCATATCTCTTCTTATTCATTCTGCTCTGAAATAAAAAAGCTTAGTATTTTCCATCTCTTTTCAGATTACTCTCGTTCCATGACTCCAATTATTCTTGTTTTCCCTTTCAACAACCTGTTTATTTCTTCCATACCTTTTTGAAGCTACAGGGCAAGAATAAATATTCAGTTCTACTAGGAAAAAAGCAACAAAAAAACCCCAAACAAACCAGATTTTCTTTGAAGGTATTAGACATGGGCTTTCTTTTATCACCATCCTATTCTTTACACAAGTTCGTGTACTCTGTTCCCTGGTGAACAAAGTTCTTCAACAAGTTCACCGTCTTCCAATACTGCCCTTCACAAAACCATATAAACCAATTATTTATTGCACTCCAAGCCTTTTTCACTTAAAATGACCATAATCACAGAGTGAGAAGTCAGCTAGAGGAAGGAAAAAGCTTGACCAACATTCTCATGAAACAATCAATTCCTATTTGTTTATAGGCTAGAGTTGGAAGTACCAAAACCAAACTTTCATCATAGTCCTGTGAATAACTTCAGGGTGTTTTTTTATCAGTATTTCAAGGATTCTGTAAGTGTCAGCCATATAGAAACTTTGCTTTTTCAAGTAGGCTGATGTCTAATTGGTTTGGAGCAGGGTAGAAGACTCTCACAGAGTTCTTTAAAAAACAAAAGAATGACTATTTAAGAATGTTAATCTAATAACATGCTGCACCCCTTACTTCTGCCTGATGGTTTAATTATTAGTAACTCAGTACAGTTCATTAGGGACCTATTGTGCTGCTGTTGGCAAAACAGAAATGTCACTGCATGTTAAATAATTAAAAGCAGTAAAACAAACATTATCTTTTGAGTCCTGGATTTATAAATTGCTATTAAGCATGCAACCCTTTAATCAATAACTACTTATCTATTTTGTTTTAGCGAACAATGAGTATAAACTCTTTCCTGCCAATTTAATTATGGTTTGATGACTTCCCAATTCTTCCTACTATAACCATAGACATTTTGTTTCATTTTGGTTTTACTACAGCTTATAAATATGAGCAACAGTTTGTGCATCCAACAAGTTATGCAGCAGTACTAGGCTGTTTCCCCAAGCCAATCACTATTTTTTTCCCTTTTCTGGAGTGTCAAGTAATTCTATATGACCAAAACCTGCAGTCCTTAATCAGCAGATTTGCGTGCACCATGTATTTGTCCTGCAGCACAGGAACTGGTACAGATTCAGCCCCAAGCAAATTAGAAACTTGGAAACTTTCAGGGAGAAGTGGCAGTGAAAGGTTATTGAACAGTCTTATGTTGCTTATGTGAAATAGAATAATGGTCTTGCTGGGTCCAAGTCCCCAGAATTTTGAGAGGATTTAATTCCTTGTCAAAAAAAGCGGAGCCCCAGTGATGCAGTAACTCTGCACTCATTCCTTAGTTCCTACAGCCCAAATTGTTACACCACAAACCATGTATTTTATCACCAACAATTACCATTATTGAGCTCGGGTACAACAAAGACAGAACAAAGGTACAGTCTGACTCAGGAAACTTTGCTAACGGGCAGATTTTTTTAGACTGGAATAATCATAGGAGAGATTATTTTGTAACTAGATATCATTGTTCTGATTTTTCATTATGACAGTCCTGTCAAGAAGTTTTGCCAGTCTCAGTCAGAAACAGAGAGAGAGCATAATGCAAAACAAAAGGCAGAGTACATCCAGGTTTTACAAATGTTTACTGCTGACATGAAAAGAATGCCAAGTGGAGAATAATGTCTCTGCTGTTGACTTTGTCAAAACTTGGGGGAAACTTTAAGAATCATTAAGAGAGCCACTTCCATACTATAATTTCAAAACAGAGCTGGGCACATGTAGGCTGGATTTGGAAACGAAACAAATCATTAAATCATGATGTAGGAATTTCTTCTGCCATATTGGCAATGATCACCTTTTGATACCAGAGCTAAAGTATCACCTACTTATTTCCTTCACAACTGCCTCTCACCAAATCAGGCACAAAGCTGCCATCCAACAGCTAATGCCCATGCAGAATTGCTGAGATCCTTGGAAAGAGGATACTTAAATCTGCCTGAGGAGCACCTGCCTTACCATTTGAGTCTTGTAGTTGTGTACAGAAAGCTCTTTTAATTAATTTCCCTTTCAGCAAGGGGCAGGTTAACTGTGATAAGAAAAGGCAGCTGTGATCACAGGGGCACAGCAGCATAAGCATGGGAAGAGAAAAAGGCATTTCAGATACTAATATGAGGGGCAGCAAGTTCCTGACCTGACTTGAACAGGACAGTTTAGTGGAAGAAGACAACATGGAAAACCAGAAAAATATAAGGCCTGTGGAGGAAAATACACCCTGCACTTATTCATTTGAGAGCAAAGTAACTTAATACTTCAGAGTGACAAAAATTATTTCTTTAAATAAACCACTGCAAGCTGGTCTTCACAGCTACTTTGTGCTTCTTTTTCCTCCAGTAGGTCTCTTACAACCATGACTTCTGAATTTCTATTTTCTGTTCACCAGAGGCAAAGTACTTTTCACCTCAAAGCATCGTTGTAGGTGACAAAAACAGGTAATTACAAACTCCCCACTCCTGGTCTTAGCTGGCTCCCTGTTACAGTGCTTTTTCTGGGCAGTATTTCAGACCAACCAGTTCTGCATTGCCTGTACCCTCAGTTTAGTTTGCCCACCCCAATTATGTGTTTAACCATTACAGAAATTGGACATAGGAAGACAAATGTTTCATATTAAAAGGGAAAAAAACTCAAGTGAAGCCTAAAACAAAATGCCCATAGGTACTTTTCTTCAAGAAAAAAAAAAAGTTAGCAAGAAGCCAAGGAAAAACAACCTAACGTGCACTAAAGAACTCACCAAACTTAGGAGAGTGCTGGCACTTCCACAGTTTATATGATGCATAACAATAGTATAAGGTCCCTAACTCTGGCAAAGAAAAACTAACTCATTTCTCATGCCTGGTTTTCGACGTGCAACTGAAATTGACAGATCTCCCTTTTCCATTTTACATATCTATTCAGAAGATGATAAATCCATAGCCAAGCACTTTGTTTTCAAGGCAAAGCTTACTTTTTGTTTGTTTACTTCCATGTAGGTACACAGGCCCAGAGCACAGACAGCCAATGCCCACAAACACTACCAAAAAGCAAACTGGTAGAGATTTCAAACACAACAAACAGGAAATGGGAAACAAGAAACACCATGGGGAAGAGACAGAATAAATGGGCTCCCTCATGCAGGACTCTGAATGAAAATGAACAGTGGCTTATACAAATGGGAAATAGGCAAAGGGAAGGGAGAAATGAGACTGAAATTGTGCATCAGCTCCCAAAATGTCACCAAGCAGTAATTGAAACTTTAGCAGAGAGCAAATTATGGAGGGGAAAAAAAAAAGAAAGTGTTACATAGGCTTTTCATCATTTCTTCAACATCTTGATCTCATATGTTCTTTTGGGCTGGTGCAATCTGCATATTTGCAATCTGAAGGAGCTATATTTAGTAGACCAACCGTGTTGCTATCTGCAGAGTAAACATCAGTTGGGGTCCAAGATCTCAGCCAAAGCAATTCATTCACTGCTCACTTGACAGAACACCGTAATGCCAATAGGAGAATCTTTTCCTCCTATTTGTTATGTAGGAGCTCTCAGGTTTTTTTAGCCAATCTTCTCTTTCGTATGCTCCAGCTGGTAGCTCATTTCTTCCTTGTCCCCTCCACTCCCTAGACACAACCACACTGTGTCCCCAGGTACATCTTGCTCCTCACAAATTCCTCTGTTTGACTTTGCTGATCATAATGGATCCTTGAGCAAATTGGTTCTGCGCTTACAGATATTTGTATTTTCAACGTGTTTGGTTTAGTGATGAAATAAGAAAAGAGCAATGGAAAAAAGAGAAGATAATCTGAAAAAAAACAGGAATTAACTTCTCAGGATGAATAAAACCAACTACTGATCCAAATGCATTTTTAGACGTAAGTAATTTCAAAGGAAAATTTAAAGGAAATTGGTATTTGGGGCATTTTATCCATATATGTGTATGTATGTGCATATTTATACATAGATATAAGGCTAGAAAATTCAAAGTATAAAACATTATTTGAAATCCCTTCAAGTTTAAGAAATGAAAAACTCACTGCTCAAGTACCTAAGAAACCTCAAATTATTCTGTCTTTTTACCAAAAACAACCACACAGATTTGATAGGCATGCAATAAAAGACCAAATTAGAGTGATTTTTAAAAATCACTCTGCTTTGGAATACTTTTACACACACTTTTACTAAAATATTTGACTTCTAACTTTTACTTAATGAAAGAAGCTTATGATATCATCTCTTCCTCTTTATTTAGTCATGTCATTCCAGGTATAATGGAGACTCCACAGCCGTATTTCCTAAATATGCTTTAAATGTTTCTGAAGGCATCTGGGATACAGAACACACCTACAGAAAATAAAGAGTTCCCATTTAACTAAGGAGTTGTTCTTGAGACAACACACAGTCAAATCTCCTTAAGTTAAACAACTAGGCATAACTATTTGACCATTTTAGGAGCAAAGGACAATATGCAGCTCAAATTAACACTGACGGGAGCTGTATGTTCACATGCTGCTAAAAATGTACTTCTTGGCCCACGGCTTTAAAGTAAGGAAAAAATCCCATTCTTAAAGGCAGGAAAGTTCACATTTTAGATATTTTCAGTGAGTGAAAAAAAACCAGAATATTATAGTGCAGTTGTTACAGACAGCATAAACTGCTACATAAAGACAAATCAGGCCTGCAGCAAAAAATCTGAACACCAAATAATCAGTGATGTGTCACAGTTATATATAAAACGAATCAAGACATTAGCATGGATAGAATACAGTGGACATAACTCAGCTAAATCCTGCAACTTGCAGCTAGAAGTTATTTCAAAAAGTTTCCAACTGCTCTGCATCATCTGAGCAACAGTATCACTCTGAAGAGAGAATCTGAAACCATCTGTGTTTGTTAATATGGCCTTAAGTGTTAAATTTGCTGTTGCTGTCTTGAGCTGTGTCAAGACTGTTTAAATAAATGCTGTGACTTGCTAAATCCTGTCCCTAGCTAATTAAAACCATGGGTTTGAAGTATGTTGCTTAATACATTCCCTTTACTCACTGTTCACTGCTGATACACTTAACTAAAGAATTGCACAATACAAGACACATATTCAGGGTTGCAAATACAACAAAAAAAGAAATGAGAATGTGAATATGAGGGAATTCTCAGAGTACAAAAAAAAATTGAATGTACTGCTGTTGTTAATGAAAGGAGTGGCTTCAGAAAAATGGAAAAAAAAATCTTGATTTGCAAAGCAATCTATTTTTTAATGGATAGCTTTCCTACTTAAGTCAGATTAAATGCAAGTTATCATGTGGGACAGATTTTTTATCAAAAGTTGGTTTTAGTGTCAGAAGACTGACAAAACAAAAAAAAATTACAACTAAAAAAATGCAAACTCCATTCTAAGAGGAATTCAAGTAATTTATTAAATAAGGCACAAAATACCTACTTAATGTGTCAGATCTTTTCTTCTAATTGGGATTTGAGATAACCCAGAAAGACTGCTGTGTGCTCCCTTCAACCTTGGGTGGGTACATTGTCACTTAATTGTTTTAGTTACTGGCTGGTTGCAGTGAGAACTGGTTTACTATGTTGGGAAAACATTTTCCTAAATGTTTTCAAAGGGATCTAATAAATTCTAGTGCAACTAGGTGCAAGACACAATCCACTGAGGGGATCCTGCACCTACAGCTTGTGCACAAGAACCTTCCCAGCACTGATTAGGTGTAGATCTGGAGGCAAACTTCATTCTGATTCCTCTCCATCCATCAGTCGGCTTTCTGATGCAGCTGTAGCAAATTACAGCTGCCAAAACATTATCTATCAGTTATTGAAGAATGCCTAATGATTGCACACCAGAGTAAAGCTTTTTAAGTCAAAAGAGATAAAAAACATATTCTGGTTCTGTCAGAGTACACAGCACTTTGACAGGAACCACTTATCACATGCAGACATAACGTGCAGAAGGGAAACAAATACACTGGGTTATGCTCACCTGAGCCAGGAACTTCTCCATGTTAGAATTTTTCCCCTTCCCAGAGGCAATGGATTTTTGGCTCATCCAAAATACCTGAGACAATTATCAGTCACAACGCTTGTCCCTGAAGGTTTTTCCCTAGCAAGAAGCAGCTTGTGCAACCAAGTCACATTCTACTTCTGTAGCAAATGTTAGGAATAGAAGTAATACTTCACACTTTAGCAAAAACAGGGGATAGTGGTTATAACAGGGCTATTGGCAGGGGCCCAGGCTCTCCTTGGATTGCCTTTATAATCTCTAACCAGTGTCTTTAACCCTTCTTTCTCTCTCTCTTTATTTTCTTTTCTATTCCTAATTGCAAACTTTTAAAGTCGGTTATAGGTTTGTGTTGTGAGATGGCCTAAATGCATGAGGAACAAACCATAGGCTCAGCTGCAAAATAAAAGAGTGATAAATAACAGCATTTAGTGAGACTAATTGAGCTGTGAAAAAAGAGCAGTATTCTTCAGCCTGTGACATAAAGGTCAAAAGAATATTTCCCCGTTCAAAAGTTGACATCGGGGCGTTCACTGTTACCACTGAATGGACATGAGGACATGAGGTTAGCAGTGACCTAGGCCTCATTACCAATCATCCTTAAAAAGGAAAAAAAAGGGGAAAAAAAGAATACTTTGTAAACTTAGAAAAACTTTGTAAACTTAGGGAAGACCTAAATTCACTCTGAATTTGATGGAATTACTTCAGCTTTACAATTGTGTGATCAAAAGTAAGTTATGAGCTGTAGTTCAGCTGATTTCTGAGCTTGCCCAGGCTGATATCCCCATCCATCAGCACAACACACAGAGGCTTTAACTCTAAACCTGATCTGATCTTTTCAATACACTGCCATGTCTTTTATATTCCACAATTTCATTAGCATTAATAAATTCAATCAATACTTCAGTAAATAATGAAATTCAATCACGCTTCTTATTCATAGCCTCTGAAGGAACTCAGTACTGTGCTGGTGACAGCCTCAGAGCTTTAGGAAGAAGCCTCTAAAGTAATTATTTGCAGACAAACTGGACAGTTTTAAATACTTTTTAATGAGGCAGTTCCTGAGGTAGTAAGCCATTTAAGAGCCAGAGAACTCTCACAGGAACTGCAATGTGTACCTTGTTTCTTGGGCTGAACTCAGGAACCCTGTGCCTTCCTATACATTCACCAGCACTACTGGAATTACATCTCCTTGCCACAGGCTAGAATTGGAGCTCGTGTCATCATGATAATCTAAACATTGCTAAAAAGTCAGGGTACTCACAAGGGGAGGAACACATCCCTATGCTAACACATAGATCTTCCATAGTTTATTTATCATTAACAAAAAGTGCTTTATAGCACTGCATAGAGGTTACCATAAAACAACGTTTTAAGGCTCTCTCAACCATATTTCAGCCATAAATGTCCTATAGATACAGGAAGGAAAACTACCAACGTTCAATATTATCATCTTTATTACAGATGACCTCACTATTGTGCTCTCCATAAAGAAAAAATATTAAACCATTAAAATAGTCTGAATCCTGAATTAATACAGGTTTACTACTCATATCTAGATCTAAATGGCCTTACTTGCAGAGTAATTATTTTTCTAAGAAAATTTTGTTGACAGCCTCATTAACAGCGATCAGACCCAGGATAAATGTTACCTCTTCTACTAAAAATGTGACTTCCCTGGCAGAGTATCCCATATATTACTGTACATCCATCAGCGATTCAGTTCTCAGTGAAGTTTTATAATGAATGCCACATTAAAAACCAAGACACAAATTAATGAAAATTCAGTCATTGCACTATGTGTTACAAAGCTTAAACAGCCATCCTGTTCAATCCAGAAATTTCTATTCCCCTTTATCACTACTTCTCACTAGTCTTATTTCAGTACGGTCCCACAGCACAAAAATATTATTACAAGCTGTATTATTGCAGCTCATAATGATTCTCACAAAAATCCAAAGAAGACAGTAGAAAAAATAACATTGCTTATTGTTTCATTATTTTTTAAGTGAGATGCATAAGTTTGATGCCAAAATGTGTTTCTGCTTAACTCATAGCTCTGTACATCCTAAATCTGAAAAAACCCCAAGGCAATTTCTAATGCCTTGTGTCAGAGTGTGGCAGTAGCAACAGTTCTCATTTCTGAGCCTATTCTACTGCATTATTCTACTGGAATTTCACAGAATTTATCCAACTTACTGAAACATTCTCAGATAAACAACACATGATTTATGAAGATGCTCAGTTTTACTTGAACATAGCAGATTTAAATCATTAAACTTGCTTTCTTACACTGGAAATAATTCTGTCTGCAAAAGTCATGTTTCACAACAAAGCACTGTTGCTCTGAATATGGTTTCCCATCATAGAGTGCCTTAGAAAGAATTCTCTCATATTTTCTGTGGAAAGTTCATTTTGCCCTGTTTAGACAATAATGATAGCAGAAAATAAGAGAAAAAAGATTCTGGATGAGGGCTTTTCTTTTAAAATTGTAAAAACATCTTACTTATTTAGTTCTTTCATCGAATGTTTTTTTTCTTTTTTTAGTCCTCTGGAAGATACACATAGAATTTCCTCTTCCAGTTTTAGCTATAAAATACTGCTGGAGAAGGCACATGGCTGCAGTCACTGTGTGGTTGCACCACAGCAGAACTGTGAACACTATTCTGCAGACAGCAACACATCTCTGTTTATCTTGGCAATCAGCTTGCAGGAATTTGCCTAATAAACATAACAACTCCAGGCCTCACTGCTGTGACAGGCCCCAAGTTATTATTTCCTCTTGTTTTGGCTATTACTTTTTTTCAAATGGGTAACAGAAAAAATCAATTACAGAAAGTTTCATTCTTGAGCATGAAAGAGAGAAAAATGCATGCTCTGGCGACAGTACATTCTTATTATTCACCTTGATACAGCTTTTGTACATTGTGCTCATCACAGTTCAATGGTACCTGACAAAACTAATGCCAGTTTTCATCCAGCACCAGCTTGTGATGTTAAATAAGAAACTCTGTGTGTGAACGTGCTTTTAAGCACTACAGTGCACCAAAGAATGAGCTGTTTTCAGCTAACATTGAGCCACTAATGATTTTAATGAGAGTGCCTTCTGGATTCATATTTTTTTCATAAAATACATCACACTAAAACAAAATCAATGAGAAACATTAATTAGGGCCTTTTTAGACGCCTTCTGTGGTGTTGTTTTTCTTTTGAGAAGCACCAGATGAAGAATGCTGTGCTTTATTTAAGCTAAGTTGTTTGACATTTAGATGAGAGAAAAAAGAGAAAAATACTAACAAACACAGGAACAATTTTTGACAGCTCTTTGTCATGCAAGAGAGAAAAAAGGGGACCGACTGTGAGATACTACTTTGAAGCCCTAGAAATTTGTAATGAAAAATTTAAGATACAAGAGAGGAAGAAAGATGAGCTATTCATTTGGTTCTGCATATATTAACACTTGTAATTCAAACTAAAGGTTTGCTATGTGTTTTCATAATTTTGACTCTAATAAATATCTTGGAGAATTGCTTTGATATTCTAAGATCATGTGTGTAGCTTGCATCCATTAAGAAAAACGGGGAACAATCATCATCAGCCCTCTTGGCGCTAATGAGAAGGTCATTGCTCTTTAATTATCACAGACATGAAACTGAAATATTTCAAAGGGTTTGTGGAATACAGTGGCTATGGGCAAAGCTGTGTATCTGTTTATAAGTCTGTCTGTCCCAGAGCAAGTAGATTAGAACGTTCATCTTCCATTCTGTAGCCTTCCTGCTTTTGTGTATATTAAATTTGCAAGTTTGTATCACTGTTTCTTGCACATCAGATTAATCTGGGAAATTTAGACCAGCTATTAGCGGGGGCTGAGTAGGAGGGAGGAGGGCAGGGAGAGGCGGAGAAAAAGGGGTAGAGATGTGAGAATAGTAAAATGTTCCTCATCAGGAGGTATTGTGAAATAAGTACTAGTGTGTTGTGTGATCTTATTTCCCACAGTAGGGGTGTTACGAAGAAATAGAAACGGTGAGGTGTCGCAGAAAAATATTAGCAAATTAAAATTTTGTGTCTGGCATTGGTTGTGATCTCACTCATATTTCCACCCTTGCAGAGGAAGTGACTACAAGGTGAACAGATAGAGCTGAAGAAAACCAGGAGTTGGAATAAAAAAAAAAGTGAATTTTTTTTGTTGGTGGTGAACTGCTCAAAACAATTTCCTCCTACTCTGGTACAGAACTAAAACAAATCATTCCCTCACTCCTAACATTTTTACATCAAACATGTACTATTGATCTATTAGCCAAAATGTTGATTATTTCTGAATTAAATAGCCCATTTCAACTTCAGTAATGGGTGAAAGACAGAAAAGTAGAAAGGGAAATTTTCTCTCTGTGAGGGAGAGAGGAAAGAAGAAGATCCAATTTTGCATACAATTTCTATTTTGTTTTATACAATTTGGAATATTATTGCTGAACAGCTATCTTCTCTCTTTTTGCTCAATTTTCACCCTTGGGAGCAGTCACATTCCCAAAGGCACTGCCAAAATATGTGTGGGAAGGGGAGGGATGGGAAGAGAAAGCATTCAAAATACCAGCAATCAAAAATTGGTCTCCTCTGGATGCTTTGTTTTAATAAAGAGTATGGAAAAAATGCAAAGTTAGCTTCTAAATCTAAAATTCACAAATATTTCTCATCATTAAGAGAGTTTCCATTCGCCAGCTTTGGAAGACTGATACTGAATTTACAATACAAACTGACTTACAGAGTTTGGATGTCTAAATATGCATTGCTGGAATCTGATGTGAACATTTCAACAGAGTAATACAGCAGCAAATCTTTATGACAGCTGAAAAGTTTACCTTCCTGCAGCAACCTTCATCTTGAAAGGCAGCTTAGATGGAATTACATTAGGCAAGGAGGAAATGATTTTCCAAATTATTTCCGATAGAGATTCCAGCTAATTCTCTTCATAGATTTTCACCTTTCTGGGGAAATACAAATACTTTTTCTCCAGCTGCCAGATGACAGACCAGAAAAACTTCTGGGGAATTGCAGTGAAATTCCAAGGTGAAAAAACACCACCCTATTTTTAAGGTCTTTTATAATACTTTACATGCAGAAAGCAAGAGAGAAACTCAAGTCCAAAAGGACCATGTGCTAAGCCAGTACAGAGTGATATTCAAATTTTATCCATTCATATTATAATCCAAATAAAAAACACCTACAACTGGTTAATACCCTGAAACCAGGTAAAGTGGCCTAATCCCCAAAGGAGGCAAGTCACCAAGTAAGTGATTCTGACTAAAAAAGTAAGATTGCCCCATTAAAAACCAATGTAAACATTTTCACAGGATTTTCCCTTGAGATCTATATACATAACTCTGTAAAAAAGATCAGAGTGCCTTTTTCAAAGAAGGACCTGAGTAATCATTTCCAGAGTAACTAAAGTGACTTGATGTGGGTTGAAGCCGAAGCAGAGCTGATGCCTGAACTGAGATATGCATCTGAATCCCCAGATCAGGAAATATTTTCTGGCCTTTCTCCTTCCCACTCTCCTAAGAACCTGCTTCCCACAGTAATTTGCTGCACCAGCCAGATGGTAACCAGAGTGCAGCTCCCATAAGCACTGCAGATGCAGTCAAGGTTCCTCTCTGACCAGACTTCACCGCACCAGAAAAAGGGAGTTACACAGAAGCCTTGCTGACAGTGTCAGCTCACTCCCACAGCTGGGCACCAGCTGATCTGGTGATTGCAGTGACCCCTTCATTAGCCTGGAGAGCCCAGAGCTTTCTCTTTTCCCCATTACCATCAAACCTTCGATTGGAGAGGAGCACAGGATCTGTGGTGTCTCATCAGAGAGTGTCATTAGCTGGTACTCCCACAACTGGTATTTATAGCTCTGGAAATTCTCACCTGCCCTTCTAACTGGGCCATTTTAAAAAGAACCAGAGGAAAAACACACCATTTAGTCAGTGGATAAAATCTTCAGTGTTATGTGAGAAAAGAACTTGACTTTCTATATGTAGGAGTACTGGCTGTGAGAGGTACTCAAAGGAGACCATTTCCTAATGATTGTGCTCATGAGGAAAGAGGGACAATAGCTGGATTTCAGGGTTCCATGTGAGAAATCGACTATCCAAACTAGACTGACAGAAACACTGTGTTGGGCTTTACTTGTTCTCTCTACCTCTGTAAAGAGCATGGGGAAACTTGCCAGTGTGGTCAGGGAAGGCAAGCATGAGACTGGAATCTTCTAAATGCATAAGAAGGAGAAAAAAAAATTTTCAAGAATTATGAAAAAAAAAGTCAAAAGCAAGTAATTTAGGTTTCGTATTCCTTGGACTCTCTTTCTCTTTTACACAGGCTTAGGGAGAATGGCAGCATGCAGGCTCAAGCTGCTATCACAAAACACGTAAATAGGAAGTGCTCACACCTGGATAGAGCCAATTTTCATCTGTAAATCAAGCAGCACAAAAAAAGCACCAGGGAGCAAGTTTCCTGTTTCAAAGCATTATGCTGCTAGAAATATTTAATATGTTCCCAAATACTTCTCATTTACAGTATTTTCTATCCTTAAAACACAGAACAAAGGCATAACTTCTCATTACTACATTTTGTTTCTATATGTTTCTAGCTTTATGCAGCTCAATGTCCAGAAATATAGCTACAGAAATAGCAATGAATTTATTTCAACCAAATAATTCTTAATTAAACTGCCTTCTTTCTTTATTTTGACTTTATTGTATCTTCTGCATCTTAAATGCTTTGCCAAATGCTTTTTTGTCTTGATCATTAAGGTATAAAGTAAATTGAATTAGTCCTAAAACTGCTCCTTGTGGCACTTCCTTTTTTCCCTACCTCCTTGTATCCTGAAGAGACTTAATTCACCATTACATTTTTGCCTTTGGTATCAATGCACTTAAAAAAAAAATAGTCATCAGTTCATGTAGTAGATCCCTTCACAATATTTACAAAACTTGCATGTAATTAGAAGAGCCCTTTGTGCAGCACTGTAGCAAAACACTGAGAAAGGAAATTAAAACAGAAGAATGCTAACAACATTATGGGATAAAAGATTATACAGCAATTTTTAACAGGGGAAGCTGCATGAGCTTTTGACAGACAGCAGAGGGGAATTTGTTATTATTTCAATCTCTTCACAATGGAAATGCCACACACTGAACAAATGGCTTCCTACTCAAGTGTTGTATGGCCTTAAAGCACCTCTCACCTGCCACTTATTACCAGCCCTTCTTTCTTCTTCTTCACCCCCATATCACACACTACCCTGAAAGCAACATCTACCATGGAAAAGAATACTTTACCTCCTAAGCATTTGTCCTTTTTTTTTTTTTTTTTTTTTTTGTGGAATCCCCTTTTCAGTGCTCTTAAGAGCACAGAGGATGAAACTGAGAGGTAGCTGCTCAGTTCATCTCCACTGCTCTCACAAGAGCCAAGTATCTCCTTAGTGACATTCATGGGAGGCACAGCATACTTTCAGAACTGAGCTAGTAGAAGAAGAAATCAGACAAAAAAATATCACAGGTATAGAGAAACCGAAACGACCTGGAAGTGTACAGAACTGAACAGAAAAAGTACAGCTTTAACAGGGCTCTGATTAAGTGTATCTGAAAATCCAAGCAATGAGATCTAATCTGCCCTCTGGGAGTAGCTCTACACATAGAAGGGAGAGGTTGTTCTGTAGTTACCCACTCTCAGGGTTAACTGGTGTCTGAAGTAGACAAACACACTAGTTAAAGAAATTCAGCTCTCACTCCATAGGTATCCTGAAAAAAACTGCACACAATTACTTAGAAATAGAAACACCATGAAAGTTCACGAAAATAAGACTGCTGGAGCTGTAAGGCAATGGAAAACCTGAGCATGAGGCAATGAATTCCTAGGCCAGTGGGGGCCTAAGGGGCCAAACCCCAAACTCTGCACCTATTAATTTCATGCCATTGGCTTCAGCAGGGCCATATCCAATAATGACGAGTGATACTCCTGGTGCGGTTGTTTTTATGTCGTGTTAATACAGTGTTAAGCCAGTTGTTTAAAACTGCTTTGCAGTAATTAAGTCATGGCAGTTACTGTTACATGTGTTTATTAGAGAAAAATAGTAAAGGACTGTTGCTTTTCTGTTCTTTATATGTGGCCTTAGGGACTTTACCTTTTGTAGTCCCCAAAGTCCCCCTCATTACTGGACTAAACTTGCCAATAAAATACTATAGGGGATAAAGGAGCTTATTTTTTTTTTTCCAGTGGGGTGGGAGCTCAGCTGAACCTGAACATCACCAGAACAGCAGCTGCTGATTTCTTGAATCTAGTGGGAGAGGCAATCCTTACAAGAGAAGGCTTTCTGTGCCATTCTCCCCTGTCCTTCATGTTGCAGCATTGCTGTGACGCGAGAGGCGTGTGCCTGGATGCTGCAGTTTTCCTCCTACTTTGTTTCTCTTCAAGAACAGTAGACAGAGGCTGGATTCAGCTGTGACTTATCAAATGAAGTGCCAGAAGTCTGTAACACAAAAAGCATGGGGCTTTCCTAAGGCAACACTCACAAGAGTTCACAAAGGTCACAAAATCAAAATCAAAATCCACTTTTTAGGCAAAACAAGCCTGATTTTCCACTACCACATACTGTATGTAATTCCTTAAGAGAATTCTGAGGTTGGCAACACAAAAAAGCTCTACATTCTCCAGTCTGATATTTGCTCACTAAATGGAGAAAATATGGACAATCTGCCTGAAACCCCAGATGAATGGAATGATGGCTCTTCAAAGCATGACTTATGACAACTGCATCATAAAAAAAAAGGAACCACAACCTATGCCCCACAAAGGATGACTATATAAATTGCAGTGAAATATTCAAGGATCTGTAAACCAAATTACTCTATTTTTTCACTTAAGAAAGGAAGCTTATTTTTCTTTTTTCCAGCTTCTGCCAACTACTAAGCAATATAAAGCTGAACTTCCACTCCAAGTTGGTAGCCTATAACTAAGATAACATGATCAGTACAATTGTCCCATGTCAAAAGGAACGTTCCTTAAACTTACATATATATATTCCACATCATCTTTCAGTTTACTTGTAAATATCTTCTATCACTCCAGCTTTGGCATATCTTGCCACAAGGAGAACTTCAGCAGTTTTGGAACAAAAGTCTGTCAAAGATGAGATTTGCCTAAGGGTAGCCTTTTCAGCAGGCTGAGTAACATGCCATAGTTACAAGATACTGAGATGACTTTTCTGGTCAAGACTAGCTTTCAGCAAATCATTGTCCCATAATACTAGGGCACCAGTATTTTAAAGGAACATTTGTCACATGTTTTAGCTGAAATGCTGCAAATAAGTAAATCCTATGCATGTCTGACTTTAAAAAAATCAGGAGGAAATAGTCTTGAAGATTCTTGTTAAACTGTTTTCTTTCTTCTCAACTCCTTATTTGAAGCATATTTTTAATTATGCATCATTGCCCACACATAAATTCATTTATGTATATTAATTTTTGCTCCACTTAGCAGAGTGGTCACTTAATTAAATGTCTTCAGTTGTTTTAATGAAAAGAAAAAAAAAAAGGACTTAACAGAATGTGTAACACTGTACATTTAAACATACTATTTGTTGCCTTTATTTCAGTCCATTTGTAACACTGATACTAGGACATTTGTGAAGCGGATATTAAAAAGTAATATACTTTTCTAAAGCCCCCAGACTGTTTAGCAGATTTTTAAATTGAAATCAAAATTATACAGATTTTTCATTCTGATAATTTTACCAATTCACTAATTCTTTAATCTTTACAGGTCATTGAACAGCTTCACATTAATGAGATGTAGTTAAGAACAAATTTTACAGTTTTTTCTCTCTTTTTTTGAAAAATGTTGCATATCGTTTGCAAATTAGAAAGAAACTTGTTCCATTTATGGTACATTTATTTAAAATAATCGAATGCATGAGAAACAGCTGAACACTGTGTGCAATGATGCTTTAAAACAAATTACCATTTATTTATAAGGAAGAAATAGACTTTTAAAAAGCTTACAGACTGCATTTCATTATTAATGGTGCTCTCCATGCAAAACTGATTTCTTTCAATAAGATATAGAAACAAGAGAGAACTCAAAGAAAAACCAGGACAGAAAACTTTTCTTGGGGACATGCACACTTTACACGTTAGAAATTTCTAAAATATAACCAAAAATTGATGGCACCTGAGGTGCATGTATGAGGAATTCCAGTGGCAACTCCTCTGCAGCTGCTAGACAGCCTCAAACAACACAGCAGATAATGTATTTAGGAAGTCAAATTAGTCCATATCTGCGTGCAAAAAAATTCACTTTCTTCCAATGAGCCCAATACATTCAAGAAACACTTTTAACATCAGATGCCTGAAAGGATCAATATTTCAAAATTATTGTAGATTGTTATTTCATGCTGTGGCAACAGTGAAAGGTAATTACTTCAGCTCAAGTACCTTAAATTACTATTATTGTCTTCTAAATTGAATAGACTCTTCATCTTTTTAAACAGCAAGTTAACCACCGTGGGTTTCCTGGGCCAGGTTTGATGCACAGACACACGTGCACAGCACTCATGAAAGTCAGCACTCAGTGCTGGCTGAGAGGTCCATTGTTATTAACTCCAGAAAAACCAACTTCTGAAGATTAAAGCTACACGTCTTAGCTGAATATTCTGACTGCTGTTCAACCATTCTCTAGACTTGCTTGTCAAAGCCTGAAAATTGTGCATTTGACTCCCTCTGGAAGGCAAATGAAAAGCATTCCAGACTGTTCATAAACAACTATTTCATTAGAGAAGATCAGCAACCAGAAAAAAGATATTTTGAGGGGTAGATAGCAAGGTTCATCTTCTTTTCCAAAAAAAGAACAACCAAAATCTTTAATTCCATGAGTCTTTATTATAATATCAGCTTGCTCATCCTTTGCACTTGCACTTTAGCTCCCTCTTCCATGTCTAATGAGCTAGAATCTGACCTGTAGCTTCATTGCTCAAGATAAAGGAGTATCACAATTTCTTTGTCAATTTTAACAGTAGTTCAGATGGAACCATAAAAAAAAAGTCTGTTAAATCAGTTTTTGAAAAAGCTCAGAAAATATTTTAGTTTCAAAAATATATGAACTGTTTGACAATAATGACTATGCACCTGATAATTCCAGGAACCTTCTTTATATAGGAAGATGACACACATAAAGCCAAGAACTACTGTTACTAATGAGACTGCTGTTAACAGGCAGCAATATCAATGCCTGACTGCAAATTCCTACCTGGCCAGTGATCTGACAACAATTCCAAATGACTCATTAGTGATCTTCACTTCAGGAGGTGCCTTGTAAAAACCTGAGCTAATTCCTCTTCTTTCATTGAAACAGTTATTTGCATGAATCCTGAAATGCAAAAGTTTAAGTTTCTCTGTAGCTGCCTGCTATTGTCATTGATGAGATTTTGAGGTTTCTAATAAGCTTCCTCACAGAATTTCTCAGCAAAGAAAAACATAGAGAAAGTTACAGCTCCTAGGGCCCGTTTCCAGCTCTGCAATCAGCCCCACTGCTGACCTTGCTTTCCAGCTATTCTGATTTTTGCCTCTTGCAGCCTTGGGGAATGATGTGGTCTCTGCATAAGTTCTTCCTATTTTGTCTTCTCACAGTGAAGAGCCACTGAGATGGGGTTCCTTTTCTGTCCCTTTATTCCCTTACTCCCAAATGGAGCAAGGAGGAGGTGCACAGGGTTAATTTGTCGACCTCAACAGGCCAGGCTCCAAGTCAGATGTTGGCATAGGAGTGTGCAATGGAGAGCTGCTCTGACAGCAGAGCTTGGGATATGAACTAGGCCATCAGGAACAATATCCATCCTTCTCTTTATCACTCCCATTCACTTCCATTTCTCTAGACATGGGAAGGAGGCAAAGAAATGTCAGAGCTTGGGATGAAGAGACACAAGATAAAGACAGAATGGGGGGAAAAATGAGAAGAACGTGCTCCTAGGAGAAGGCTTTGAAAAATTCAACTTCCTCACCCCTGAGTCTAAATAATGTGAGGAGGAGAGGGGACATGGTTACTTCCATCCTGTTAGACAAAAGGAAAGGACACACTGCCCTGCCCCATTCTCAAAGATAATGGCCTGCTGAAGTACAGTAGCTCCTGAAAGCCACAGAATACCCACACCATTTCTGTATTCAAGTAAGACTTAGGAGTCACTGATGGGAGCCTAGGATGAGTATATTGTAGTGACCATAGCATCTAGCAAACAGCTAATTACACCACAGAAAAAAAGGTGTTGGAAAGGGACTTTCCTGCCACAGGATATCTGACAGAATAATCCAAACTGCTATACAATAGCAATATTGTAATACAAACAATATATAGCAAAAATTAATCCATCAGAGGCCTTTTACACTGTGTGTCTTACACTACTGTGTAAAATAATGCTCTAATTTTCAGATCAGATCTGCATTTTAAAGCTTGCAACTAATTGTGACATTTTCCGTTTGCAGAGGCTGCTATTAGAAATATGAAAATGGATATAAAACAGACGTACACAATAATTTAATTAGGAAGAGAGCTCAGAAAGACCTGTGGTCCAAACATAGCACTTAATGCAGGGGCAGGGATGAGGTTAGAGACAATTTCCAAAGTTGCAACATGTTTTTCAGGGCTTTGCTCAGTGGTGTTTTGACTATCTCCAGAGAGATTTCACTGCCCCTTTTGGGCTCCTGCAGCAGTATTAGAGCACCTTCAGTGTGAAAATTCCCTAATATTAAAACAGGACTTCATATGTCATAACAATGCCCTATTTATTTTGCTGGGCATATTGAGTAGTCTTCTTCCTTCTTTGTAAACATGTTAAGCAGTTGAAGACTGTGATATGTTGCACCTTCTCTTCCTCAGATTGAACCAGCTCTCAAGACACTTCTTGTACCTCATGTGCTTCAACCTCCACAATGATTTTTCAGAACTCTGCTGGACTTGCCTCTCTACTACTGTCTCCCAGCAAGCCCCAAACTGGAGACAGCACTTGAAATACTCTCAAGAGGGAACACTCACCACCCACATCCTGCTGTCTGCTCTCTTGCTGATATAGCAGAGGTTTGCTGACTTTTCCTGACACAAGTACACATGACTGACACGGATTTGTTTTGTCGCTGGCCAAGGCCCCAGGTTCTTTCCTACAGAAGTGCATCCTCAGTCTGCAATCCCAGCTGCAGGGCTCTGTATTAAATTACACTGAATTTCATGAGATTCCTATTGCCCAGTGCTCCAGCAAGACAAGACAGCTCTGGATTGCTGGACTTGCCTTGCTTGACAGAGTGTCCCCCGTGCACTGAGAGCAGGTACACTCCATCCCTCATCCAGCTGAGTAACAAAAGACATTGGAGCACCTTGACCCAAGCACTGACTCTTGAAGAATGCCACCAGCTGGACTCTGAATGGACAACCCTTTAAGCCTGTTGGTGCAGCCAGTTTCCCACCCACCTCAGAGCACATCCAGGCAGTTCATATCTCAACAAAACATAATAAAAAAATTTAAAACATTAAAATATTGTGAAAATAGTTTGGAATTCTTTCAAGTAGACAGAAACAGATTTGCCAGCTTGCGAAGAAGGGACTAAGCTACTCCTAACAAGGAGGCCAGGAGCCTTGGCTGTCCCAGGGGAGACATCCTTGTGCCAGATGTGCTGCCAGGAGCATGCGCAGCTGCCATCCATAACCAGAGTCCACATCATGTTCTTAAGTCCTCTGGCAACATCAGGCAGCTGGAGCCTTCTGGGGCCACTGCCAGTGACAGGGTGGCAGCAGGGCCATTTGGGACCCACGCAACTACTTCTTGCACTGTGGCACTAGCCAGCCTAGATGCTATTCTTGGTTCCACTTTCCAGCCAAGCAGCCTGTAGCTGCAATGTGCAAACTGCAGGCATGTCAAACAAGCTCTTGAAATTTGCCAACATAAGTGAGCATTAAGACTGTGATGTGCATGAATTTGTGGTTTACTTTAAGGATATGTATATACATATAAATTCTTATTTGTATTATTTTCCAGGTAAAATAATGGCAGTGTCCTCTTGTGGTTTAAGAGAAACATACCACTTCACCAAATGCTTAAATAAACAAGATACTTGCATGTATTGATCCTTCCTTTATTCCCTACAAGATATTAGTTATTGCAGTGTTTTGGGCCAACTGAAAAATATGTTTCCAGTCATTTGCCATTGAAAGCTCACAGTCTACTTTCTAGGACCCATATTAGTGCCTTCTTTCCTAAAGAAAATCATTAGAGATCTTCCACGTCTCCTTTATGAAATCTGTGTGCTTCTGCTTCACTTCTCAATCCAATTTAACACGTACATCTGTACTATTTTAGCAGTTGGTATCTTTACCAACCACAGGAAAAAAATAAGAGCAATATATGATACTTGGTTTTAAATTGAGTTTAAAACATGAATAAGAATACTTTTTCTTCAAAGCTCAAAAGAGACCCCTTCATAACCACTCTTGGCAGATCACAGAAGATGGGATCTAGACATCTTCTAAACAAGAGGTCGCAGGTGCCAACTTTATTTCTCAAGTGACTAAACCAGACATATTAACTCAGATGGAACAAGAAAAAGATGCCTTCCTTGTCCCAACAAACCTATTATCATGAGGGCTTTGAATACTACGTGTTCAATGTTGTATGTGAAAGAATGAACAGCAAAAGCTTTCAAAATTTAGTCAGCTGTAAATGCATACTGTTCCTTGAACTGAGGATGTAAGCTCCCCTGAAAGTTGGCCTTTTAAAAAGTTAGAGAAGTATATTTGAAAAATGGAGGCATAGCACGTATAAAATTTCCATCTTTTTAGAACAAATACAAAAATTAATACATCATAATCTTGTTAAAATTAGATTTTTCAGTATACTTCTAGTTATACTAATTCAGTGTTTAAGGATGATCTGTCAATGCTTTGAATTCTGCATATTTCAAAAAAAACAAATGTTGATTGGTCCCAGTTCTAACAGTTATCTTGAATTTCAGTATATTTTTTTTATTTCTTCCAGAATGACATACTTTGAAAGCAGCATTCATTTCAAAAGTAACAAAAACACAAAACTCTAAATTCATGGTACGAGAAAAGGCTGGAAAGCATTAACTAAATACACAGATAAAATTTCCAAAATATATTCCAATTGAAATAAATTATCTTTCCCACAGTAGCTATTCCAAAGCAAAATGGGTTTTGTTTCATGACAGAGCAGCCACACAGGGACAGCAATTAGGAAATGGCATGCCACTCCACATTTTTTGCAAAATATCTTCAGCTCTTCATTCTCACGTAGATTAGGCTTAGGCCTTCCAGACTACACCTGGAAATAATGGACAAACCTGTCTAGACACACAGAGTTTTTGTTTATTTTTTCTCTTAAATATTTTATCAAGATTTCTTAGAGATGGAGGAGAATTTTGGCCAGGTCTAGGTATAAAGAATTTTGGCCATTTCTTAGACTGGCAATCAGCTTGCATGTCAAGAACAGCTGCTGCCCCTGAACCTATTTTCTACATTTTCTTTTCAGCCCTACAGGAGCCCCAGCAGGGACAGTGGGGTGGGCCAGGACACATGGTCCTCCCACTGCAGCAAGACCTCTGCTGCCCTCATTCTTTCCATCAGTACAGAATCAGCAAGTCCAGCACCCCAGTGTCCAGCCCAGCCTGTCTCTTGCTCACAGCAGGACTTCCCCTGGTCCTTGAACTGCACAGTGATTTCTGTTCCATACCCCTGAGCATTCCTGAGCTGCAGCAGAGCACTGTTCTCCACGTGCAAGTGCTGACTGTTCTGGGAAGCTCCTGACTGAGGAGCTTTGCAAGGGGGGACTTTTGCAACAGCACCCCAGGAGTCACTCTAAGTGGGTGCAAGGCATGAATTACTGCACTTGCCTCACTGAGGGTAAATAATGCAGCTTTTTCTGAAGCGAAGCACACACCCCAGGTCAAGTTTTCCCTTCTTAGTTACACAGGCAGCCTGGAGTACATGGAAATAGGCCAGAATCAAAGTGGATGGTAATAAAGTCAATGGCATTTTATCAGACACCATGGCTAGGGGCAGAATATGATCCAATGTGTACATTTGGAATAGAATTCTTTTAGAAAGCACTTCAGAGAAATAAAACAAAACCAGTTTGTTTTCCTTGATAATATTCAGTCCATGCAGTACAACTCACAAGAGACCAATAAATGATTGTTACTGGAAACTTTGAAAAATCATTGCAAAAGAAAACATTTATACAAGTTTATGAAGGCTTCTGAAGTATGGTCGATGTGTTCAGGTCCAAAAGGGCTGTAAAGTATCAGGATATTGCACAGAGTAATGCTGATGGTCTTTACTCTATTTACATTGAATGCAACTTAGTTTGCTTTTTGCAAATAGGAAAGGTTCGTTCTGAACCGAACAATGTTTTGATTCCACTCTAGTGAATTTCTTATAGAAACACTAAAGATTACTTGGATTAATAACAAGAGTAATAAAAATAGTCCCCACTTTATGATGCAAAGATAAACATATGTATTTCTAATGAGAAAATATGTTTTGTGGAGAAGGTATGAAATTCAAATCCTGGCAATCAGGCACAGAGAAAGTAAAAGTAGCCCTGAATGGTCACCCAAAACTGGTTTTAGCCCTTTTATTTGCTTATAGCAGAAGTAATTTTCTTAGGTCATTTCTGATTTAAACTTGCTACTGAAGACATTTAGATAGTACTTAGAGTAGGACTACAGCTAGATTTTAATCATAATGTGATGAATCTCAGTCAGCTTTTCAGCCATATTTGAGCCAAGTTTGCTAAGTTCATAAACCTTTTGATAAAACTGGGTCAAGTCTAGAATGAACTCAGATTGACTTATGGCATTGCATTTAAAAAGGAAGCACCCTGTTCAGCACAAATCTTCAGAAAGTTCAAAAATTAAGTAATAGTCTCAATATTATAAATCAATGGAAAGCCCTCTTACAAAATAATTTACCATGTTCTGTCTATTCAGCTTTAAAAAGAGCAGAGAGAAATACTTGGGCTGATGACAGGACTAAAAACCAGGCAATAGTCAAGATTGCAATCATAAAAGTACATCTGCAGAAGGAGAGCTTGAAGTATTAGAGTTGGGATTTTTTTCAGAGGAAACATGGGGGGAAGGGGGAGGGAACATGCTAGAGCTACTGCACTGAACACAGTCAGGAATTCCGGAAGTTCCCAAGTCCACTATCAGTGTATGAGAATAAAGATCGCAAAAATACTCCTTTTAAAATTACTTACTCTTTTTAAACTGTAATTACAAGTTGCTATTTTAAAATTTCTAAACATATTATAAATAACCTGTAGAATTCATTGTTATAATAAAAAAGCTTAGTTGGTTAGAGAAAATACAAGTGATTGAAAATCTCAATAATATAAATCATGATGATTAGCACAAAACCTGATTGGCTAAAGAGGTGAACCTGATTCAAGACAAAACAAAACTTACCTGTTGGACAGGTTGCCCTTTGTACCAAATAATATCACTACTATTACTAATGTAAATTCTCCCATTATTAATTCAGCCTTTTTATTTCCCTATTATGCTACTAAACTTCAAATTGAGATTTGATTTAATTTTTCATTTTAATTTTTATTGACAGAGGATTGCTCTGAGGTTAATAATCTGCAAAGACTGTGTGTGTCCTTCAGCACACAGGTTTCTAAGAGAGGCCTGCAGAACTGGAGAAGGCACTTCATTCATGATTACTAGATGTATCTCCTTGCTTTGGAGCTATCAATAACCTCGTTAAAAATAAAGATATCATAGCCAGATAATTCATTTCATTCTAGCAATAACCGATCTTTATCACTGCATACCACCAGAGCAGTCTGGATACCATCTAGGAGCTTCACTAAAGTATTTGCATAAATCATCATCATGGAGCCCCTCTAGGCATTTGTTGGGTTTGAAGTAACTAAGATGCAAAAAAATCCTCTTTGACTAATAGTCAAGAGACAGCAACTGACACCAATCGATGTCTGTAACTGAATCAGATGCAACAGATTTCTCCAGAAGCCTGGGCAAATACAATCTGGGGACATGGAAAGAAACCAGGAATGGCATTGGGAACATGAAAGAGATGTAAGAATGTGTTTGCTGAAAATATTAGAAAGGAGTGTAAGATGTATGCGAGAATGCCAAAATAGTATGGATTAACCAGAGGAAGCCAGAAAAGATCAGAATTCAGTTTCTGTGCTCAAAGGAGCTTTTATTCTTTCTTCTCTATCTTCCTGTGATGCATCAGAGATTGACCACAACTACAAAGAACATCTTAGGTAAAGGTGGACAGCTCTTAGACTACACAGAATACTAATTTTCCTAGACACGTAGCTCAAGGTATAAAACCCAATAAATTAGAAGCCTCTGCTATTTAGGGAGTCATGTTAGATCATCAAACCATTTCTCTTCTCCTAATTCTTGATGTTAATCATGTGCTTTAGCCACTTTCCTGTCTGCTTCATTCAAATTGAATGTGGCTGCGACACATCATATATTGGGTATGGAGAATGGGGGCACTCAGAGCAGTAGCAGCAAAAGCATTAAGGGCTTGAATTCCATTTTAGACCAACATCCTTCCATTACCTTGAATACGTTTCCAGTGTAAAAGCAAGTATGCCTCGGGTTTAAGTATGAAGGTTAGAGCATTTAGATTTACCAAATATGAACCTGGAGCAGGTATCCTGCACAATACTTGCTTAGTGTTTGTGGCAATCTTTCACAAAACCTTGGGTTGTTCTTGTTTCTGTAAAAGGTATTTGCTCCAGGTGCACAAAACCCACAAAACATTTTTGCATTCCTCCCAACACAACAAGGGGTCAGCAACAATGTGAGACACAAAAAAAATTAGGGAAGTATTTTTGAGACCTGCGTATCTAGGTGCCTCATAAACCATTTGATTAGAGAAAGGTTGGACACCACACAGGCAGACAGTCAGTGAAGATATCAATATGTTGTAGGACCACCCCTCCACTACAGAGGGGAAGCTCAGCTCACTGTCCCAGGACACCTGTGGGGAAAGGAAGAGCACCAAGCAGTTCTTGCTGTTGCTGGACTTCAAACTGGCAGGCCAGCCCGTGGCATTTACCAAACATCACTAAATCAGTTCACATCTGTACAGCAGGTGATCAAGGGAGTCAAATGAGGCCACTGATTGCAAGTGCTGACCTTTGATGTGCAAGTCTCTTTCTTTCCACCTGGTCTACCACAGTCTGTACAGTCACAGGGGGGAAGCCCCTCCTGAGGAGCAGTTTCTAGACAACTCAAACGAGCCACTCACTACAGCTTCCATGTGGCAGAAGAGTCAACTCCTTTGGACAACTTGGAACTTGCTGAAATGCCTCAGATCGAAACATACCCAATAACTAAGCTTTACTTCTGTGCATGAAGCCAGTAATGTGCCAAACCTCACATCTTGTGGGAGAAAAGGGAAGGCACTCGAAAGATATTTTTTGGGAAAAGAGTAAAAAAAGAAAGCGCAGCTACTTCTGTGATCAGCTTCAGATGACAAAGCTATTGTCACAAGAAGAAAAAAAGCTAGGGAGTTGTTTCTCTCCAAAATATTAAATTTAGATGAACCTTGACGTTTCTAGGTGAGAAACCAAAGTCTAGCTCGAGGTAATAGCATGTACACTATGTGTGTCAGTAATGAAATATATACAACAACTAAGACACATTAGTTAAGAGAGGCCCATTAGTCATTTGTGTGTTTACAACACAGCTCCTGCTGCTTGAACGTAGTTCCTCTGACTTGATGAAGTATATACAGAGCACCATTGTGATTTTTCTACAGAACACGAGCTGGTATCGAGGAAATGCAAATACCATGCAGTGCTGCGAGATCCAGATTCACAGAGTACAGTGGTAGCTGAATTGTTTGAAAAGACATATGGCATCCCAAGTGTAACAGATAGTTGAATCTCAAGGGGGAACCATTGTTCATTCATCTGGACCAAGTGACATTCTTTATGCAAGAATAATTCCTGATTAAAGGGTGAGTTTTAATGGAAACTAATTAGGCAACCTCTTTAGCCTGGGCATAATGATCAAATGAGCTGTCACACTGTACCTGATACAATGATCTCACTTGGTACAAGATTTTATTCCTTAGCAATTACACTCCCACGTTGCACTGCATGTGTTTATTGCCTGGAGCACACATGTCAAATTAAAGAGCAGCTTATGCACCTGATATTTAATTATTGCCTAGCACTACAGACAACCGGGAAATGTCAAAGCGAGCAGTCCTGCACTGGAGCAACTAAAACGGATATCTTCTCTGGCAAAGAAAAAAATAGAGATAAAATATGTATGGATGATTCAGTTGTCTTACAATTCACAGTTACAAAAAAATGGCCTCCCAAATCTTAAATAATTTACCATCGTGCTCAATGCAGAGAATATTCCCTGAGCTGAAGGGTACGTGAAACAGGTTCATCAGCTTACACGATTATTTGTATTAGATGCATTTTTGCATGATTAGAGTGTTTATAAGAAAATGTTGAAATTTGAGCTGGTTTATATCAACTTCAAATACCAAAGGGATCATTTATTTATTCAGGTATGGACTAATTCACAGGTGTTAAAAGAAACATTCATTTCTACAACCCTGTTATCCTGCAGTTAACTTAAAATCATCCTTAGCTTACTGGAAATTTTCCTAAATTCCTTCATAGTTAAATCACCTCCTTAATCCTAGCTGTAATAAGGCTGAAATGAAAAGCCAGCAATACTAAAAGAGATGCAAGCAAAGGGTTTCCAGCAAATTGAGACAAGCTAATCAAAAAAGAAAGTTTTATGGCTCCAGCAGAGGTGATGACAATAAGGTGAAGAAAAATCCATACCTCCCCAAGTTTTGAGCACAATTTTTAATAAAGAAAAAATGTGTGCAGTACAAAAGAGTTTCTCTTAGTCATTGATCTGTAATGGAACACCCAAATAGAGATACGATGGTATCCTGTGGCTAAGAAAGTTGTGTGTGTGTATCTTGGACCATTCTACTCCCAATAAAGGAATCTAATTACCCGTAGTCTTAATTGCACAGTCTAATACTAAAAAGGCTTAATAAGAGTGCTTTTGTATTTACAAAACTGCACAGCTTGTGAAAGAACCCTCAAAACATTTGGCAGGAATCCCAGCCGAGGTATGACTGACTGGAACCTCTAATGACTACAACATGTAAACAAGTGTTTTGTTTCGACTGATAATCATTAACTTCCAGTGTCAGA
This sequence comes from Trochalopteron elliotii, assembly GCA_024734555.1. Lineage (NCBI taxonomy): Eukaryota > Metazoa > Chordata > Aves > Passeriformes > Leiothrichidae > Trochalopteron > Trochalopteron elliotii. The sequence goes on along the minus strand of JANPWX010000452.1, from coordinate 2,231,658 downwards.
CTTATCCCACAAGGTTTTGTTCACTCCTTCACCAGGCTGCTTTACAAAGGCATCTGGTGCTAAGGGAAAGAGCGAGGTGGGGGGAGGAGGAAAGTGCAGAGTGCTATACAGTGTTGTCACTCTTAAACTAAAGTGGCAGTAGGCAAATGAAAGGGTCATGAGGTAAATGCTTCTAACAAGGAGCAAGCTGCTGTGATAATTCCCACCATTCTTTGATGGTCCCTCTTACTGCGTGACTTAGTGACATAACATGCTAGACCTCCTGGTTATTTTATTTTATTTTTTAATGAAGAAAGGTAATCTGAAACGGAGCCTCTCTGAATTATTGTTTTATGCCACGGTAGATTTCAAAATTAAATGTGTGCAAAAAGAAAAAAAAAGAAAATGGAAATTTGATTTCCCTTACTACTGTAGTACTGAAACAATCTACCTTTAAGGGCTGCATTAAAATAAAAGAGGAGCTGTTGAATACAAGACCTATAAGGACAAATCTGGTGGCATACATAACAGAAGGAAAGTGTGTCAGAAATGACACAAACTGCCCTGGCTAGCTAAGCAACAGTGATTCTAAACATGAATTTCAGATGTCCTGATCCTCAGCTAGACCAACTCCGCTAAAATGCAGATACCATGGAGAAACCTAGCCGGATTTCTCATCATACATTTACTTTATTTTTAAAGTACCTCCCATTCAAATAATTTTATGTAAAAACACTGAAGAAGTTGTAAAAAATTATGTCTGTTATGTATAACGTTTGGTAAAACTTTGCAGTCCATAAACAAAACCCTGAATAGCCCATATTTACATTCCAACCCTTTCTTAGGCAGAGAAGTGAGGCTAATTTGATAATTTCTAACCACAGGGCTGCAGTGATTTCCAAAACAGCAGGAGTAGCTTGCAGACTGCAGATCCAACACTCCTGTGGCTACCTGCGAGCACAAGGTCGTTTGCAACACCCGTTTAACTATCGGTACCACGGAGACTCCTTTCAAAGGTTTGCACTTATTTCATGCCCTGCTAGGACGTTGCCTGTGAAAGGAGCATTTCCTGCTCAGCCTCAGCAGAGCACGGCAGAGCGGGGAGCTCACAGCTCTCACCCCTGCACCAAGGAATTCACGCCTGCAGCCCTCCAGCAGCTCTGATATATAACCCCGCAGAAGCAGGTAGGAGCTGTGAGGCAGCCCAGCTAAATTTATTCGAGGAGCACTTGGCAAAGCAAGTTTTGCAATTGTTTAATTTTCATTACGACTGCTGCCTCACGAGATAATGAGCCCTCATAACAGTGTTTCGTGTAAAAGCACATTATGCCTTTACCCAGCGCACGCAAATGGCCAGTGATTATTAACAATGTTAAAATGTCAGTAGAACCAAGCCAGCAGAAAAGGCACAGATTTAGATGCCATAAAAGCTGCAAATGACTGTTACATTGTTTTAAGGAGGCATCTTAAAAAGGCTCTTACAAACAGGGAAAAAGAAATATTTGTTACGTGGAATAGAAATTTATGATGGAATGTCAATCAAATTTGACTTCTCGACAAGCATTAGGCACAAGAAGCAGCTAAGCTCATCACTGCTGCTCATCACTAGTACTTTCAGTTTTAGAATTAGAGACAAAACGCTCCATAAATAATTTGTGATTTTACCTTTGGCTTGAATTATTTTTTCCCTTGCCATTCCAGGATTTCAGTGTTTTGGAATGTTTTAAGAAAACATTCTCAAAGTAAAACTTCAGAAAGTCCAAATCTGCACATTTGCCACTGATTTACAGTCAGAAAAAAAAAAAAAAAAACAAAAAAAAAAAAACCAAAAACCCACCCAAAACATTTAAATGAAAGTCTAGTAAAGAGTAAAAGGTCTAGACAGGATAATCACTATCTAAACTATTACAAATATTTTAGAGGCTTTTAGCCTCAAAGTGTCACTCACAGCATCATCTCAGATACAAGTGGGTCTTATTCCCATTCACTGAGGGGAAAATTAGTGTGGCAAAAAGTCTGATTCACAAAGGATTCATGTTTGGCTGTTGTTGGTTATTTACATCAATTCTCCAAAGTTATTCACATGCATTTGAAATCATTCAACTCAGGCTCTGTTTAGGTTAGTTCAATTTTTAAATTAGAAAGAAAGAAGAATTGTGGGGTGAAGTTTTGGGGTTTTTTTTATTTGCTTTGGGTTTGAAGTTTTTTTGGGGGGAGGTGGGAGGTTGTTTATTTGTTTATGTTTTTAAGTTACTGCTACCTGGCAAAGAATGCAGCATCATCCAGGATTTGCCAGAAGAATTACTGTGTTTGTCTCCATGTAACTCCAAAGCTCTGCAAATACATGTAAGTTAAATCATTCTTAATTTTAGCTTATTCAGTTGCCAGGCCACATGCTGCATTTCATTTCATACATTAACAAAAGGTGTTCAAGAGCAAATGAGTTGTGAATGTCAATGTTTTCCCCTCTAAAGATATGCTTTTATAAATATAAACCTTCAACCTCTTTATTAAATGTGAACATAAACAGAAATGTGAAATCAAGCATTTTAGACCTGATCTATGTAATATATTGTCAATAATATTCTTTTTTTCATTTCCAACTATTATCATTTTATCTTACACAGACAGTAGCCTTTTCAAATAGGATATTCAATAAATATTTGTATATCCCTGTCACTAACCTCAGGCTTAATTTCTTCTCCTCAGTTATTATAAACCACATACTTTAGAAACTGATTTAGATAGTTCAAAGAATAAATTGGTACATCTATATAATTAATATAATATAGATTTTTGAACCAGATAGATGGGAGATATTTCAAACATGACTCTAAAATATTAATATTTCATTGCTTTCATTGGACACTCAATTGTGAGCTGAGTTTAAGGCAATAAATTAGTCTTCCTTAAACATGCATTAGATAGATATTGTTTCTTTAAACTTGGAAATCTATCATTTTTCTCCAGTCAGCTTTAACACTTAGCAGGTCTGTAATAAATACACACAACAAACACCAAAAGCCTGAACATTACCAGAGATGCTAAGAGGGCTATTAATTAGGCCACATTAGTAGAATGTGATCAAAAACGAGACATCAGTATCCTTAGGGCAAAAACACATTTCAGGTCAAACTTTACACACATGCATGCATATATACATGCATGCATATATATATACATATATATGCGCATCCCCACAAACAGGCACACATAAAGCAGTATATACCAGACAGACCCTTCCTTTATGCCAAGTATTTAAAAAAAAATGCATCAAAGTAAGTATTTGCACTGGCTGCTTCGTTTATTTGCACTGTGAATTATTCGAGATCAGATTTTAAAGCTCGTTTGGTTTCTGATCTGCTCGAAGCCCAAACCATTGTCTCGTACTGCATATACTGATGGCCTGGCACCACCCTATGGCAGCCACCAGAAATGCAAATGGAAGTTCTTCCAGATGCAGGGAGAGAAATTAGCAACACCTAAACATGTCAGAGAAGAGAAGCAGTGAGTGTTTCCTCAAAAATTATCAACAGGTATTTTAATCAAGACTAGCTAGCTTCTCTTAAACGTGTTTTTTAAAGTGGTTCAAGAAGTGTGATTCTTGCAAAGTTTAGTGCTGCCTAAAATCTGTAGCAAAGCAAATTTGTTAGTGAATGCTGTAGATGGTTTTTTTCTAAGAATACCATTAAACAATCACAGTTCTTGTGATATCAAAGCTCATAACCAGATGGGAATTATTGTCAGGCCTTCTGTGACAGGAAGGCTGAACTACAGTGTGTAACTACAGAGTAAAGGGTAAAATTTAATCAATTCCAACAACTAGGGAAAGAGAAATAGGTGGCTTCAAAACAGGCAAGAAAAAAGTCCTCAGTGATTTCCTAGCCACAGCAAATTTATTCAATCCTTACTTGTTCCAAGATATATATTATGGATAATTAAAAAAAACCCACAACAAAATGACAAATTCCCTCCCTCTGAAAAAAACCCTATCACCCACTCCTCAATCAGAGGTGAGAGGGTAAGCAAGTCCCACAGCTCCTCCATTCCTCAGACAGGATAACAAATGTTGCTGCAGTGTCACGAAAGGTGGCCATTTCCAAAGAGGAGGTAAAGTCACAACTCCATCCCCAGACATCTTAATCAGTCACAGCCTTTGTGCAACCCCAAATTAGATTTCCAGCACACAGAATTACAACAGAATGTAAAGGCAGTATAAGAAGCCCAAAAAGTTTGTTCAAAATTCCTTTGAAACAACTCAGGTTCTTTCTCCCAGAGAAGGTTCTTCTAAAAACCTACTTGGTATTGCAAGTTTAGTCTGTCTTAAGCTCTGATGCATAGTTTTCTCTTCATTGCCTTCATTATGAAGGTTGAGCTTTATCAAGTGTGAAAATAACTTCCTGCTGCTCCCAGAAAATTAAAAAAGAGAGCAAACAGCATTTAGGCTTATACTTTTTTTTTTTTTTTAAACACATACATAGGAAACTTGGAAAAGGATGGACTGGTGAGGCACATTCTTTAATTGACAGATTGCTTTACTATAGGCTTTGCATGAAACTGACTGTGACAAGCATCTCTAAATTTAAGACCTCCTGGATCTCACAAACACAGAGCACCTGCAGAATTCCACAGAAACTAACAGTGCTTTCACAGGAGAAATTAAGTCTCAAATGCCATCACAGACTAAAAATGCTGTGGCAGCTTTATCCAATTTCAGATAAACTCGATTTTTCAAATGTAAAATGAAGTGAATGGAATAACGTGTAAAGTTTGCTTGCTCCTGCGTTTAGAGAGATTTTTCTGGATATTTGAGTGCTAGAAAAGGAAATATTTACACAATATATTTTTTCTGCAGTTCAACGCTGAGAATTAAGCCATAGATTCTTGACCCCAACGCCCCATAAGGAGAGTGTTTTGCAACAGAATTCAGAAAACCACAAAACACCTGGGCTCATGAGAGTAGCATTTCTATTTCTAGAAAAGCTTTCTTAGGAGAGAATCCGTTTTCTTCAACAAACTTAGACACAAACAACGCTCCAGAATGTGCAGATCTCACTTCATGCCCTTTATAGACAGAATGGAGGTGCACAGGGATTTAATATTTCCTCAGGATGAAATGGCAGGTCTGAACTATCTTGTGTCTTCCTACAGAAACATCCTTTCTCTCTTTTCTTTATTCTCTAGGTAATAACCATGCTAATGACAGAGGTTCAGAGAATTCAGTGAGAAAAATGGAAAAGACATAGAACATATTCTTCCTATGGTGGATTTTAACTCAGAAGACATTATTTGTCAGAAATTCCACAGCTTCAAAAGGAAAAGAAAACTAAACAGCAACAGCAAAGCTTGCAGCACTAAATATAATAGTACAATTTATATGTTATTTTCACAAGGATAAGCTGTTTTCTAAGGACAAGACAAAATAATCAACTCTATAGAAGCAGCTTGAGTAGTCTAAATATGTCCCAGTTAAAATTTTTAATGAAGCTGCAGAGTGAATGCAAATCTACAAGTCCCAGAGCTGGTGTAGCACCACGTAATTTCTAAGTAAGAGAGCCTGAGAAGTCCCCTGGCAGCACACAGAGGCTCCTGCCGAGGAGCCCAGAACCCTTGTAACACATCAGTGCTCCACACAGCAGCATTCAACCACTCCCTTTAATCCAAGGAGTGCCTTTTTACCTTGTGAGGAATCTAAGTCTGCTGTGGGGGGGTTGAACTGGAGGCCTTGGGATCCAAAAACAGCAGCATTGCCAACGCCAGGGAAGGCAAAGCTCCAGTACCTTTTAGCAGGAGTCTTGAGGGGGCTGTAAAAACAGTGAGAGCCTCTCCCTCGCAGAGATACCTGTTAGAAAGGATAAACCCCTCAGCCAGGTTTAACAGCAACAAACTGGGGGGGTGGGAGAAAAACCCACACAGGAAACAAGGATGCTGAATTATAGAGGAACAGTAGCTTCACATGTTGTATTCATTCCAGGTCAGAGTTCACAAGGAATTTAAATCCTGGCAGAGCCTGAGTGCTTTCAGCTACCATCGGGCCAAATCCTCCCGTTTTTCATGTTTCCTTCAAAAAAAGCAAAACTGCCAGGGACTCCCAAATTATTTTTCCCCACTAAGAAGAATAGCTGGAGCACTAAAATGAGAGGAAGATATGACAGAACTATTCTGGCTTACTGACAGAGGTTTCTTGGCACATCTTCTCCCTCTTAAAGAAGCAAGAAAGTCAGATGCATAATAGAACAAGCCAACGGGAGAACAAACATTTCTCATAAAAACTCAAGACAAAACATTCCTGTTTGTTTCCCTGCTTGCTAGGAGGACATCTTTCCTGGCTGCTGGTAGACTTGGAGACCTTGCACACCCCTTCCCTGGAAAGAGCTGTCCCTTCCCCCACCTTCCTGCTGCTGCCGTGTTCCAGGTGAGATCAGCAGCTCTGAACTCCAGCACACCGGGCTGACGGGAAAGCTGAAAGGCTTTCCTGGGGTTTTTGGCTCACGACCTCTAACTTTTTGGGATGATGCCAAAGTACAGCTCTTTCTGTGCTTGTTGGCTCAGCAGCCCTAACAGGGTGAACTAAAGCCCAGGCCTCTAAAGGACAATTACTCATTTATGCACATTGAACCTACAACCTTGTAACAACCAGGACAAATACGGCACTTCAGGGTCAGACTCTGCTTTCGGGTAAACACGAGGTGAGTAACACAGAGTACATGTCATTTAGATGGCTTTGAGCAAGCCCACAAAAAGCATGTGCTTACACAAAGAAGGGAGCCTTACCCCCACTTGACACCACACAGCAAACATGGCTCTGTCGTGCCCTGTTTCTCCATGGAATTTGTTGCATCAAAAGGGAGAAATTTTCACTCCAAGAGACACCCAGGTTAAGAGAACAGAGTTCATGCACTGACAGACAGCCCAATGCCTCCTCGAAACCCCTCTAAAAAAGCTGCACAATAAGTAAGGAGCATTTGGACCTAACATTTATGTAGTAATATAAAATATTAACTCCAGCAAGGGTGTGCAGTCTTTGCCAAAGCTTGATTGGTGTTACGTGATTTTGGCACCATCGCTTACAAAGGCTTCAATGGAAACCTGTGTGACTGAAAATTCAGTGTAAAAAAATTATATAGACTAGAATCCACCTTCAAGTCCTTGTGCAGGAAGAAAGTCAACCAGAAAGCTGCTATTCTAGAGGCAAATTTAAAAACAGATTGAAATCTTTGAATAAAGAAAATAATGGTACAGAAGATACGATGAAACCTCACCTGGCTAACATCTTATTCTGAAAAGCAAAACCCAAGAAGGGAAAAAGTGTCAGAAGACATGGGAAACCAAGCAAAAAAATATGTAGCTGTCATTTCAGTTAATTTCTGTGTTGGTTATTCATTAAGTCTTTTGTCTGCATCTACTGATAAAAGGCTTTAATCTCTATACTTCAATTCCAAATCTCTATGAATGACAATTTAAGGCATTTTATTTACCCCATATTTTTAAAGATGTGGTAATTAAAATAATCTGTTTTACACTTATTAAAAATAAATTATTGCATATTTTAATGTTTTTCCTCCCTGCAACTTTTCTTAATTAGTTATTTAAACTGCGTTGAAAATCCCAAGCCAATACATTTCAATATTCATTTTTCTATTTTAATTTTTCAAACAAGAAGAAAAGTTTCCCTCTTTAAGCTGAAAATTCAATTTAAAAAGCAGATTAAATACTCATTGGTGTTATTTTACATCGTTCACAGAGAGCTTTTTTTTTTCTTCAATATTTATTAATGACGACATTCTTGCATGTACAGATTATCTTACATCTATTAGCATCTTTTATCTGGAAGGAACTTGGAGAGCTCTAACAAACAGACACTTTTGTAACTATGATGAGGGATTCATTCACTACTCGAACCCAAACCTCCCTGGAATAGAAATCCTTCAACTGTTTAAAAGTCCTCAGCAATGCTGTGAAAAGCAGCGAAGAGCACCTTAGTGAACATCTGCAGAATTTAGTGCAACACAGACTCATTCCCTCTTCCTCCCACTGAATGTTATAATGAAACTCAGAAGGTAAATAAATCAACTATGGAGGCTGACAGGCACTAAAAAAAACTAAAGAGTTTTTAGTTCTATTGGATATCAGGCCTTGTATCCCTAAATAAAGGATTAGTAAATTGCATGTTCCCAAATCAGAAATGGCTGCACATAGCTTACATAATTAATTTAGCAGCACACACCTTCAAGCATGTTGCTGTTTTACTCTCTGAAGAGCACTGGACTACTTCAGTATTAGAAAATAACAACCAAAAATACAACCTGCTGCTATGTTAGCCAAGATCCTCAGCAGATGTCAGCATATTCTAGGTGTATGCCATGGCCACACAGCAGTGCTAGAGAGGAGGCTTCACAAGGATACACATGCAAATGTACGTGGTTTAAATTTAATTGTAATTACAGACTTTGTGAAAACAAAGCTTCAGGGGAAGACAGAGGCTTAATTTCAGCTCAGTTGGAACTGAAGCAATCATTGCACAGTGGGGAATGGTACAAAGAATGAACTCAGTAAGCTTATGCAGAAAATGACTGAGTTTAAAGGGTACCTCTACATCTTAAAAAATACAAAATTTTGCTCTTTGATTGTTTTTCCACCAGGACATAGCATCAACTAACTTCTTCCAAAGTTATGTAGTTATGTACATGTGATATTGTGTTTGGCTGGGATAGAGTTAATTTTCTTACATCTACAGGCAGGAATGCTGAATGTATTTTCTACAATGCAAAAATACATGTTTTCCATAATATCTGGTTTTCTAACTAATGTGCTTAGTTAAAACATTCAGTGTGTCGTTTTGGTCCCATGATATTGGTGGTGACTAAAATACTTCTAGTTTGGCCAGCCTGTTTCTAGTTTTTCAGGAAGATGCCCAGGCCAAATCTTGGGAGGGGAAAGGGGAGGACGGTGAGTGGAGCTGGTTTAGGGGTGGTTTTATGTTGATGTTTGGTTTAGAGTTTGATTTGGGGTTTTTGCCCCTTCTCTATTCTGCTATTTTTCCTTGTGCAGACTGGTGTTTTATTAATGTAGGCAGTAAGGAGGTGAAGCATGAAAGCACTGCCTTGGCACAGGGTGTTTCCCAACTTCCAACATCATCTTTACTGCCTGCACTGCCTAATGCTTCCCTAATAAATTCTGTCCTGCTCTTCCATGGTTATCATATAGTAGGCAGTGTGCATGACTCTCTCTTCAGCTGGCTTAATCTCTTCAGTGTTTGATTGGTACAGTATCTTTCCACATTAAACTCAGTTTAGTTCAGTGCAAGATGCCACAACTAAAGATGAAACTTATACACAATTGCTGTGAAGAATATTCCAGAGATATACAAATTCAAAGTTTTTATGTTCCAATGTCTCCTTCACAGTTTTCATAGAATGGTTTAGGTTGGAAAAGACCTTTAAGATCATTGAGTCCAACCATTAGCTCAGCACTTCCAAGACCACCACTAAACCAAGTCCCAGGTGCCACATCTGCATGACTTAAATACCTTGAGAGCTGGTGGCCAGGGTCAGAAAGAAGCAGCAGTTTTCTCAAGTTCACTTTGGAAAGGAGAAACAGAGAGAATCCAGTACTTGCACACACCTATATCTATAGCAATGAAAACCCCACACCAGTCTGACACTCAGCTGATCAGAAACAGGAAAATTGGAGAAACACAGCTATGAATTCATTCCTTGTTGGGAGTGAAGAGATTTCTAGTCTAACCTCCTGGAAACTACTGCTATCACCTCCCATGTCCTGATTAAGTATTCACAGCAATCCTCTTTGCTCATGCTCTGAATGCAGAATAAATATCTTTCCTGATGCCCAGGGCTAAGGGTCAAAGAGAAAGGCGAAAGAACCCTGGTTAAGTTTTGTCCAACTTGGCATGCATTATTCTATATGATTTTCCAGAACTACACATTGCACTAAACTGGAACAAAAGAGGAAATAAGAGATTTATAAATTTATTATATTGCCCAGCCAATGATGTCTTCTCAGTCATCAGTCTTATTTCTTCTCAAAAATGCATGAGATTCTTCTTTATTCCTGGGGCTTTCCTTTCTCTCTAGTTCAGTTGTGATGGTCAAGCCACAGGGAAATGACAGACTTCAGTACTTTATCCACAAAAAATAATCTTAAAGCCCAACAGCATGCCCAAACCAATGATTATTTTAATTTATATGTTCAACATGCTATTCCTGATTTTGCATCCAAATTTACCTCCAATAATTTTGCAAATTTCTTTCCATCTGTCTGTCTATCTATTTCAAATGTAATACTTGTAAGAGAATGGTAGCTAAAAACCTAGGTTAGAACTGGGTCAAAAGTTTCACTCCAATGCTGAAGATCTGGGTTTTAAGGTTTTGATATCTGCACTGTGACCAACTGTCCACTCCAGTAATTTTGTAAATTTCCAGCTTTGAATGAGAGCAGGGATCTGCAGATTCCATTGCCAAATCAAAGCCAAATATATCAACTGTCATTAATCATAATGTCTTTATTCACAGAAAGGGGGGCACATTTGTGCATGTAGATATTCTATGTACTGCCTGCAAACTCTCTTTCCATAGGAATTACACTGCTGCAAAGCAGAGTTAGAAAAGCTCTACACTAAGGCTACATCCCTGTGGAAATACTGCATGAAAAGGCTTTTTATTTTTAAAGATAAATTAATTTTTTTTGTATAATTGAGTCACACTTTTCATGTAGCACTCAGCCTAGGGATGTCTGCAGGAGAAAAGAACAATACCTTACTATAAACCCCTTTTAGGATCATTAAATTTAGATCACAAAACTCTCGCAGGCATGCAATTCCAAACATGTCACAGAAACAAAAGGAGCAACAACAAAAAATGACAAGCTTCTCTTACATTATTTTCCTTCTTTACAATGATGTTTAAGGTAGCAAAGTGTTAATGAATTCAGTACAATGTATCATGCATTGTGTTAGAACTTTTATATTGTTGAAAAATTGTCATATTTGGCTAGGCAGCTGCATGGAGAAAAAAGCTCTGACAATATCTAATTGAGTCTATTTTTACAGTCTTTCAGATAACATTGTTAGAATTATGTACTGTACATATTTCTTATTTTTAGTTTCATACTCCCTCCCCCCACTCTTCACAGCCCTTTCTCTGCAACAGTATTTTATCACTGCTGAAATAAATCCAGGTCATTTTCACAAAAGAAGAGTGAGTCCTATTCTGTAATATTGAAATGGGGATACATGCTGTTATGTAAATCACTATTAATAACTGAATATTCAGGACATGTTCCTCCTAAAAGCTGGTCCTTCTTGGGAACACTGACTGGGACACAAAGGCTTCGAGCTGTCTCCTACTTTATCATGTGCTTCCTGGGCATCTCTGAGCTGAACATTTCATATCTCACTTGTCTTTTTCAGTAAAATGGGAATAGCAGAATATTTCCTTTGGGTTTATCTGACTCTGGAAACAAAGAGTGCTTCAGTGCAAAGCTTGCTTCTTCTTTCAAGAGATCATGTCAAGTACAACTGCTCCAACTCACACACAAAATTTCTGGTATTGCCATGGGATACTTTCAGCACAGCAAACTTCCATCTCTCATCCTTTCCCAGTCAGCCTATTCACTTGTGATTTTTCATGAGGTTCCCAAGCTCCCACAGCCTTGTAGGAGAATCAGGTAGGTACATGAGTCACAGAGATAGAGTAATTTTCTTCCAGGATGGAGAATGCATGTCTTGAGCCTCATCCTTTGCAGTAGCCTGGTTAAGAATGTTGCAGGACACTAGTCAGGGACTGTCAAAAAGTTTTTTAAAAAGGAATCAAATTGTCTGGGGCAGCACACACCAAGCAGCACCACCACTGATGAAGTCCAGGAGCAGAAAGTTACTCCTCTGCACAGCCAGCCAAGAGGACTGGATCTTCAGCCTTTGCAAATGGAAATACCACAGCCTACTTCTATGCAAGAGAACAGCACACCAAAGTAGATAAACCAAGCCCGCCAGGGGAAATAGCCTCAGATCTCCACACTGAAATGCATTTGTTTCAAAATACTATTGTTGAGGAGAAATCACTCAAAAAATATCCCACAAATTCAAAACAACATAAAACTTCACGCCAATATCATCCCATTCCCCATAATTGGTGTTTAAATATTATTTTATACCCAAGGGCCCAAGAAACAGACTTCTGGGGACAAAACTTAATGAAAATTTCATCCAGTCATGATCCAAGAAAGCATTTTGCTCTGTGTACAGTAGGGACACTATCAATAACTGGGCTTCACTTGGCTTTGGAGGAAAACATTTTACTGAGAAGAAAAATAATTATTTCAGTGACAAGGTACAGGAGAAGAAAGTAAACAGGACTTTCAACATGGGGAAAAAAAACCACATCACCAAAAAAAAAATCCAAAACCACCAAAAAACATTTCTCAACTTCTTTGGTTAGTTCCTATTAGCACCACCAAGATTTTCCCCAAAAGGTAGAGAAAAATATCCCCTCCTAAAATCTGAATGACGTACATTCGTGTGGGCAAAACGAAACATTGAGAAAAAGTCAAAATTCCAGAAACTGAAACTAGTACATTTAGTAGAAAAACTAAACTTTTCCTTTTTTTCTACTTTTTTCCTCCCAACAATAGAAAACTTGAGTTTGAGATGAAAAGCAATATATCATTTTGCAGAAGAATGACAAAGTCAAATACAAATTCTCTATACTTTTTCCTTGGCCCTTATCCTCTAATTCTGTCTCCATAAGAACATATTTTATTATTTTTATGTATGACACCTCAAATTCTCATGATTGGAACCTAATACTGAGACATTGTTCTGAGCGATTTAAACCTGTGCAAGCTTTTAGGTGCCCACAGGGACACTGATTATTAGGGAAACAGGAGTGAACAAAAGGAATGAAAATAGAACTTGGAAAGCATGGCATTCTTGGGGAAGAATAGCTGGGATCTAATGAGGAGCTGTACCTGTGAAACCTAATAGCCAGAACAGAATTATCCATTCAGGGTGACTTACCCAAAATAGTTCTTAGAGCAGGTTTAACAGCAGAAGTGCTCCAAACCAATATAAAGTGCAGCTGCAGATACAAGTAACAAATGCATGAGCTAGTAGGACCTGCTCCTCTATTACAGATGCCCAGAGGCTATGGTCAGACATCCAGGATATGAAAATGGATACACCTTATAATCAAGACCATAATGCCCACAGCATTCACTTCCATTTAGCCTGCAGGCTTCTGAAAGTACAGGGAAAAGTCTGGTCGATTATGGGAACTGGCATTATGTATGTATTGCCAAACAGAGCAAAATTCTCTAATATGATAATACCACTTTTCATTTTTCATGAGTTTCCTGATTTACAGTGCATAACATACTGGTTTGAACAGATGGATTTAGGAATCAATTGGCTTGTGCACAAACTTGTCCATTATTAAAAAAAAAATCAGTATCCTTTTCACAGGTGGATCTACACAAAGGCTCAAAATGGAATGTCACCAACTTTTCAGGCTGAACTATAACAACCTTAATAAAGATTCTGCCCATGTACTTCTGCCAGTTCCCACCAGAGGTGAGGACTGGGTCTCACATGAAAAGTTCTTAAAAAAAAACCCAATTAAATCTGCTTGACTACTACCACTTACTGTCTAGAGTTACTATGTGACTGCATTTGAAATAGCAGCTGCTAATGACAAAAACCCAGAAATACTAAGTAAAGAAGGTTTCCACTTTCTGAATGCAAGATGAGCTGTAGCCTCATAATGATTGCTATGACATTTATTATTAATCGCATATTTTTGGAAATAAGTGAGTATTTTGAGAGGCTTTTTGTGCAACATTCAGTCTAACCCCTGCCTATCTACTGTTCATAGTCAAGTTTGCAAGTTAACATGGGAAAATAAGTATAATATGGTCATTTTCTATTCAGTTCCAAGCCAGACACAGGATAACTATATTCACAAACAGAAACACAGAATATGAGAGTGCTACCTGGACTATCAGCTCCTGGCCTCATAGGTGTACACTTCACATAAAGTCTTCCATCTAAAGGGGCTAAATCTCCATCTTGGAAATTGGACCTTTGGTCCATAGGGTTCATGGCACTCCCACTGCTCTGAGAGTTAGTTTAGTTCCTGATTTTCAACCTGAATGCACTCATGGCCAGCTCATCCTGTTTGTTCCCAAGTGTTCAGTGTTTTTGGAGCTTCACTTCCTCTATCCAGTCTGTTTCCTCTGCTGTTAAATTTTTCTACCTCTCTCTTCTTTCCTTCCTGTTTTCCTGCTGTCCTTGAGAGTTTCTTGGGTAAATTACTGTTTGCAAGGACCTACTTGACAACAAATTATTCATTTCCATTTTGCACAATTATGCAAGTAATTTATTTAAGGATCCTGTTGAATGTGTGTACATATAACACACACAATTGTTATTAGTTACTGAATTATCAAACAGCTCAACATGACACAAGCCAAAATAGAGACTTTATTTTTGTGTCAGTAAGAACACTTACACTCACTAAGGCAGGAAAAATATTTTTTTGGTCTCAGTTCTGTTTATGGCAAAGTCTGTTTTCAGGGTGGTTTCCTACCACAGTGGAGTCACAGAAACAAAGACTCTTCTCTGAATTATCTCTGCTTCTGGCAATTGTCAAAGAAAATACACTAAAATAATACATCATTCATTTGCCCCAGCAAGTGTCATGCAAGCAGCTCTTACTGCAGTTGCAATCCTGGGACAATGTTCAGATTTGTGAATAAGTTCCTGACTTAAGTGTCAGTCCCACATCATCCTCCATTTTGAGAACTACCTTTAATAAAAGTAGGAGAGACTGACTGTACAATCTTCTCTCTCTAAATACTGAAAAATCATTGGAAGGAAACAGGGACATCCATAAAGTGGCAAAGGTTCAGAGAAGCATCTATAACAGGATGTAACCATGTCTCTATTGTGGTCCCTGCTTGTAACCCAGGAGACTGGTAGGACATGAAAGATGTACTAGAAAGTAAACTCAACTTGAAAACATCAGAGGCGAAGTTGAACTTCATTAGCCAATGTACAAGCCATCTTGAAAATATGGGAAAATTAAGCCTTGTGCATGGTTTGAGGCTTTATGAAATTTACACCCTTAATATTTAAAATTATGCAATTGCTGCAAGGCCTCCCTCTATCTCTTTTGGAAAGTCTAAAACAAAACTTTCTTTAAAGGAGACTGCAAGCTTGCCTGTGGAGCCCAATAATTTCCTCATATCCTATTTAAGAAAGCTCTTATTTTACAGGTCAGCTCTGCTTAGCACACATGCCCATTTTGTAAAGGATATAACTCATGCCAGCTAGACAAGCAGATGGGATGCAATAGAATAAAGAGATTATCCTGGTAACTTGGAGAAAGGAGTTAATCTAGCAGCTCCATCTGATTAGGACAATGCATATTTTACATTTTGAGAATGACTTAATTTCTCCCCTTACAGTTGCTTTTCCTTTTTTTGTTCTTTGTTCTGTTCACCTTCCTCTTTTCTCATGCAATACTCTTCTCCTGACTCTGTATACTCTGTATTGTCCCCCTTCTTCCTTGACATGTGCTGTCTCACTGGAGACACTCATTTTTCCTCTACTGCTCTCTCTTTAAAGTGATTCTCACCCAAGTGAGTCCTCCTTCCCTGAGCATCTAATTCCCACCGTGTAGGGAAGGGCTTCCATGTAGGAAAGGTGTGATAACCACTTTTCATCACACACACACATCACAAAGAACCCCTCTGGATTTCACTCTGACCTTCTCCACACCAGGTTTCTGGATTTTCCCAGCACTGGGGGTCCCATGCATTGTGCAGGTATCAAACAGGACTTTTGCTCCTACAGGCCAGGGCCTTCCTTGCTAGGATGGAGAGCAAGTATGTCACTGCTGCTTTGATTCACCAGAGATTCCCCAGATGTGGAGCCAGAAATACACTCCAATTGTGTTCTTCAACCAGAAGTCTTACAGCCCACATAAGGGGTTCCCAAATCACCCTGCTCAGTAGGAGTTTTGGAGTGTATTTATCAAAACTAGGAATTTTTCCATGGAGGACAGCCCAGGTAAGAGAAGGAAAAACCAACACCTCTCCAACAAACCCCAAATCCTGCTCCACTGAAGTGAGAACAGACTTCATTCTCAGCCTATTTTGTTTGTCGCCCCCAGAGATCATTGACCAAATGCAGACTAGACTACAGCTGTTTTTCCATTCTGTCTTCACATATGCCTTCTCCTCACCAGGAGATGCTCTGTCTGCTGGAGCTTACACAGAATAAAGCCATCTATGCTCTCTCTCTGCGTCTGCCTCCAGATGGGGTGGCTTTTGTCCCTTTGTGCTGCTTGAAAACAAAGCAAAGAATCTTCCCCATTTATTGATTTCCAGAACCCTAAAGGTTTTCAAATAATGCCTTTGCCTTTCAAGCCAGAAGGGTTGGAAGCCACGGCATAGGAAACTGGCAACAAAGAAACCATTTTTTGAAAGCATTCACTCAGCAATTCAGAATCGATCTGCAGAGCGTGTTCCACTTGCGCTTGCTTTTCACAGCCATTAGAGCAAGAAAGCTCTTTTTGCACTCGTGCCCTGCCAAAGGGCTGGGAGGCTGCAGACTGTGGCCTCGTGGACTGTGCACACCCCAGCTCGTAGGGCAGCCTGGCAGAGTTGGTGCCATTGCACAGAAAGGAGCAAAAACCTGGGCAAGAAACCCACCCTCACTAAAGGGGAAGAGCATCAAAAAGATAACGTGTTAAGGAATTTCTGTAAATCAGGACCATCCTCTCTCAGGTAAGAAAAAAAGAGGAAAAGGCAGATGAATCTTTGCTTACATCACCTATTGGTTTATACCTACAATTCAAACAAAAAAAATGACAGCATGGAAACCTACATCTGCCCCAAGGCAAGTAAGGGAATAACCATCTGTTTAACCTCTAATCAAGGCCAGCTCAAATTGCTCTATCATGTCTACAGAAATGCAATGAACCACAGAAAAGAAGTTACTGCAGAAAAGAAGTTATTTATCTCAATGATCTCCTGTAAACTTCTCATTTTTTCTGTAATCTGAAAGGACTGCCAAAATACTGTTTATTTATTTCCTAACACAGAGGCTGCTTCAATGGACCTTCCACAAGCAGAAGAAAAAAACCAAGCAAGCAACCCTTTCCCTGGTTACAGAGCAGACGACTTCCTCTCTTCTGGAATGCAAGACCCCAAGTTTCCTTGACATATCTCCTGCACATTGAGACAAAACAGTACAGGAAGGAATAGCTGTTTGACCTCTCCCTCTACTGACAATAAGCAAAACAAACACATGGGATGTATCTCTGTGATGAGAAGGGCAGACAAATTCTTAATTTATTTAATGTTATCAGAGGCTGGAAGCATTCTGCGACTTAAAGGTCCCCTAAAAACTCAGGCTTTTGTTAAGAGATTATTTTATCACCATGGAAAGAAATGTATTCAGAGATCTGTTGCCCTGAGACTTAGGAGAAGTGTCAGGTTACAACCATCTTCAGGAAATTAGAATCAAAAGGAGCTTGAAAGTACAGCTTCTCAGAATCCATTTCACTACTTGAATATTTTTAGAGAAAAGGAAAGAGCGTGCAGATTTTAATTTTTTTAAAAATAGGTGTTTCTCTAACTAGTAGTCCAAGGCTCCATGGCAGGAATATTTGACAACACATTCTCTCATCTTTGCTCTGCTCTTTATACCACGCTCATGGCACATCAGAGACCTTCATCCTTCACAGCTGCCATTCTTTTTCAGTAACCAGTACTGAAAATATAAGAATATTGTAATAAAATTAAACCATGAAAATAAGTATAAATATAATATATGAATACTGTAATAAAGAAAAATCAAACAATACAATCACTGGAAAGACCCACTAAAGAGTTGAACAGATGAAATTCCATTGCAGCAACCTGTTCATAGGCACCTGATCTTCAAGGTAGAATCCATAACCCTAAATTATACCTCGGGGTAATGACTGAGGAAAGACAATTTTCTCAAAAAGACAATCTTCAAAATATCTGTCATCTGTGCAGGGAGCTGCTAAAGCCATGGAAGGGTGTTTGCTGACATTCTGCAGCTGTTCCAGTGGGAGGTCCCAGGAGATGGGTAGAGGTTTCCATCCATAGGGATCCCCATTACAGATAGGCTCATTACCCATCCTCAGCCAATATGGGAAATCCTTCCCTAATCCCAATCAGTTACCATGACAGTCTATATATACATATGTCACATAGAGTGTGACACTTATGTATTCTGCTGCATGATTCGTCACACAGAGTCAAGTCAAGTCTCTTGTAGTGTTTCTGAATATATTGCATAGATTTTTGGCATCCCATTCACACTCTTACTCAGTATTTTTCTTTAAGTTTCTTCCCTCTATTGGCCTAAGAAACATTAATACAACAAATGGAGAACAAAAAGTCATTTCAAACATGTCAATTTCTACATTCACATCTACTCACAAAGCTTCCTATTTTTACAGAAAAAGAAGGCATCATTAAAATTCCATGGAACAACAACAGTTGTTAACAACTGTAATGGAGTTTCAGAAGATGTGCTATTTCTCAGGAGAGTTGGTCTTAAGCCTAGACTTTGTTATCGGCTCTAGGAAAACAAACCAGAAACCAGTTAAACAAACCTGAGTTTATACTTTCTTCCTGACAAGTCGTGACTGTGCAGAAAGATCTTTTTTAATGCTTTGGTGCTACCACCATAATTAAACATCACAGATGTTCACTCAGATCTGCAGCAAACACAAGTGTAATTTTCACCATGTCAAAAATACAATATTGTACTTCCTACTCATCTTCTGGCCACAGCATGACCACAAATGAAAAAGAAGAGAGTGAATAGAAAAAAAAAAGGAAAAAAAAAATCCTTTTGTGGGAACTGTCTCCTTGGGAAAAGGCTGGAATTTCAAATCTTGGCACTATTTATGCATGCTGTGATTTCTTATGCACAGTCTCCATAGCATGAAAAAGCCTACATCAAATATGACCACCTTCTGAAGATTCTGTGTGGGTTTCGAAAAATCACTTTGCACATTCCAGTGCTAGTAGGTACCCACACTGAGTTATGAATAACTCCCAACATGTCTCAAAGCCAGCAAGCCTCTGGCATTACTTCAGGATATTCCTGGCAAGAGAGAGTTTTCCTACAACCATCATATTAGACTCAGGTAACATTTTGGAAAAGGATATTCTACCTACTGAGAAATCTTTTATTTTTCTAAGAAGGGGTCACCAAGAACGCTCCTTTTGTATATAGAGATATGCAAATAGATTTTTAATCCTGGTTTTCCCCAGAAAACAAGGCTGATGCAATCACATTTGTTTATCTGTTTTTCACCAAAGCTTCCCACATCAGCACATTTGCAAGCAGAGCTAGTATCAAAGACATGTTGAGTGAAAACAGGCTGTCAATAGAAGGAAAAGTTCCAGACTGGGCTTGTGCACTTACTGGTCCCTAGAAATGTTTATACCCTGGAGACCAAAATAATTTTCTCCTTGTTGAATAAAACTGGATAATAACCCTAGCATAAAAACAGTAGATCCTTCCAAACCATGGGAAAATGTCAGATTTCACTATCAAGCATGGTATGCAGTTCCACTGCAAACCAGTACACAATGGTTCTTGTACTCCTGAAAATATTTGCTTTTAGTTTTCATGTTTTTCTTTGTATCAGCATAGGTCAGCAATATTAGAGCTCACAAACAGCCTGTTCTTGGCATACTTGTGCCTGTCTGTGCACTTCCAAAGCTACTTCATTGGTTTCTTCTTTTCCCATTTGGAAAGAGAATTTGCACCAGACCCACCAAGAAGCAACCAGGGCAGACAGGTCTTGTGCACCAGCTTCATTTATTACACAGGCCAGATCTTCTAGTTCCTTTATGCATGCACGTTTTCTGATGATTTATTTCTATAAAACATATTTCAGTGACACTACAAGTGGACAGTGCTCTCGGGCATAGGGTGTGATTTTTGGAGAGTCCTGTGCAGGG
The DNA here is from genome assembly GCA_024734555.1 of Trochalopteron elliotii. NCBI lineage: Eukaryota > Metazoa > Chordata > Aves > Passeriformes > Leiothrichidae > Trochalopteron > Trochalopteron elliotii. Next base: position 2,211,648 of record JANPWX010000452.1, on the reverse strand, counting down.
CCACAAGTTGGGCTCAAAGATCCTGATGGGTCCCTTCCAGCCCAGCATGTTCTATGATCCTTCTTCTTTCTCAGTCAATGTGGTAAAATCAATACGGCTTAACTTCCAAAAAGCCCAACACCAGTTTTTTGCAGCATGGAGGAGAAAGAAACTAGAGCTTTAATTCACTCTTAAATCAAGTTTAGAGCTCTGAAAATATATCTGTATTTGCACTGTGTTCTCATTTTGCAGATAAGTGATAAAAACTCAGTTTTCTTCATGCTTTCAGCTGATGGTAGGCAGATTTTACATGGTTTTCTTCGTCTGATTCTTACTTTAAATATATATATATATATCCAGGAATGAATGAGAGCATTAGCCTCCACACATTCTGTACTTTATGCTATTTACTACTGGATAGCCTTGGAATATTTGCAGCTGGCTGTACTGTGTTTTGTACAATGTAGCTCTTTATCATGTTTTTTATCAAAGAACTGTGGTTTAGCACAGAATGAGGCAGAGCTGCATTGAAGTTGTAATGTGGTTCAGGTTACCAGATTGCATTTTTGATGATTTGGTATTAAAGTTCTCAACACACACACACAAAAAAATCAACATTTAAGAAATGCAAGTGAGAAAAGCTCTGAAGAGAGACTGAATAAACTATACCATTATGGAGATTTTGCCTTACTTTCTGTATTAAAACAACCAGCTTTGAATCAATACAAGCAAATCTCCCTATTATTTTCTTTCTGAGGCAAAACTTACACTAAACTTTTGCTAGCAGAGTCAGGGGTGTGAGGACATGGGATTTGCAACCAGCACAGCTGTGCTGGCAAAAGGCCCTAACATAGATGTGGTTTTACCAGCAAAATTGAACTTTTGCCAGCATAGCTAATTTCTCCCTTGGGAGTTAGTTTTGCCAGTACAGCTGCGTCCAGACTCGGGATCACTGGTGTTAGAGACATTTGCAGAGCTGCCATTGCTGATTTCCAAGCACGGGCACATTCTCAGTCTCAACAGAGCACTGGTTTGTCAGCACCTTGGGCTGATATTGCAACCATGGCTAACAAGGAAACGACCAACCAAACAAAAAGAGTTACCTGGCTCCTCCAAGGCTGCTTCCAGGGTCATGAGGCTCACTCCCTTATTTTTCTCCTTTCTTTCTTGCCCTGATTCCTTGCTGTAGGGGTAACACAGAACACTAACTAATTTAGAAGTAAAGTTATCCAATTACCTCCTCCCTCTCTGGCAACCTCAAGCACATCACCTTCTCCCCATTCTCTTAATTCTCCATGAAGCCTTTCTGTTTCTGAGCTCAGTGCTGATTTCAGCTGATGCCTGTGATAATAATTGCCATCAGCTGCAGTTCCATCACCTAGTCATGGTCTTTGCACAGCTGCCTGTCTCTCATCCTAAAGGACTTCTGCAGCATGGCATTTCTGATATGCTGATGAAAGTGCTGATCTGCTACCACCTACACGCCCTTATTCAGCTTTTCTGTCTTTCTCAAGCATTATTGCTTCCAGCTTGTAGTCCTCTTTCAAACTGGGATCTCTCCTTTTTCTGTGGGAAACAATTTCGGCTCCTGCATCAGATATCAGGCAGGACTGCTGCCCCTGCACATTTAAGACAGTGCTCTGCTCTAGTCAGAGTGCAACTTTAGCAGTTGGATGATACAGAATATCATTTCCCCTGTGCCTCTTCATCACTAACAATCTGAAAAAGTTCCTCCACATCAGTGTCTGCAAAACAGTATTTTGATTTTTCAATAATTCCCCTGTCCTTAATCTTAGTTTAAAGCACCCCACCATAGAACTATTACTGCTGGCAAGAAAAAAAAACCAATTGTAAAGTAAGGGATTATTTTACACCAAAATAAGTCAAAAAAAGGGGAGAATATTCCGTTTTCTATCTCTACTAAGAGCAGACTCTAGTGAAAATGGGAAGCTGTCTTAAAAAGAGATTTCAGCATCTCAAGCACTTGGCAGCAGGAAAACAATGACACTGTTAAAATATTGAATGCTTTTCCTTGAAATATTATTTTTAATACTTCTATATTTAACTGATTTAAACAACCACAAAATACACTACCTCTTAAAAGACTGTTGTGTTCTTTCTTATGATTTAAACTGACCCATTTAAATCTGTCATTTAACTTGAACTTTCGATAATCAGAGCAGTGTGAAATTATAACTCCTAGCATCCTTTGAGGATGCCTGCTTTTGGGTTTGGTTTCATACACAAATACATAGGCAGCAATTAAATTCCAGCAGGGCACTTTGTTCTGTGTCAGCCACCACTGAGAGCGGCATAGCCAGCATCTCCACAGAGGCTCCCATACTCAGCAGCTTTTAGAGCTGCTCTGCAAACATGCTCAAAAAGTTATTTTGTTAAAGTTCCTCAGCAGAGCAAACTAATGCCTTGGTTGCTGGTATCCTCAAACAAACAAATGCAACAAGTTGCATTGGTCAAGGGTAAAAGTGAGATTTGAAAATACATCAAGTAGTCAATAAATGGCAATTCAGAAAAGCATTTTTTTCCTCCTACCCCAGATATGTCATTGTAGGTAATTTACAATTTTTTTTCCTTAAGAGATCAATTTAAACCTCAGAAATCTCCCCGCAGAAGATAAAGAATTCAGTTCTGATGCCAAGCACCTTGCATCCTTTTTGGCATAGGGGTACAGAGATGACGGAATAGCACTGCCCTGACCATGCAATTTTTATCTCTATGACTGGAATAATCTCCCAGGAGATGAGCAGTGTGTTTACACATCATCTGGATGTGAGCTGGCAAGGAGAGCCAGCCCCTCAGTAAGGCTACAGTTATCCTGAAAGGCAGCTGGAGGCACCACTGTGCAATGGGGATCCCTGTGGATGGAAACCTCTACCCATCTCCTGGGACCTCCCACTGGAACAGCTGCAGAATGTCAGCAAACACCCTTCCATGGCTTTAGCAGCTCCCTGCACAGATGACAGATATTTTGAAGATTGTCTTTTTGAGAAAATTGTCTTTCCTCAGTCATTACTCCGAGGTATAATTTAGGGTTATGGATTCTACCTTGAAGATCAGGTGCCTATGAACTGGTTGCTGCAATGGAATTTCACGTCCTACTCTTTAGTGGGTCTTTCCAGTGATTGCATTGTTTTATTTTTGTTTAATACAATATTCATATATTACATCTGCCTCTTTCAAATTGCTGACATGTAATCTTGACCTTAGCTCTGCCTTTCTGCAGCATTTTTTCAGAGAAGCCCCACAGTTATTCAATATCCAAACAAAAGCAGTAAACAAGCACAAGAAACAAGCCTGCAATGCTTCCAATTATTGGCTATTTGGTATTGACACTGAAAAAAAATTATTCATTTTGAAGGTTATTAACTAATTTTCTAAACACACCAATAGCTAGCTGGTTATCAAGTGAGGCTTATAGCACTTTTAGATATTACAGCAAGAACATAAGACTACCACACTACACAGGTAAATCTGACTTTTAAAATATAAATCTATTTTCTTCTCCCTTTTCTTCAGAGTAAATGCAAAATGGAATTAGAACAAATCCAGTTCACCCATTTGACTTTTTAGATTTTTTTTTTTTAATGCTAAAAAGAAGTAATTATGTAGCTATGAAGACCTAAAAACCAAGGGAAGCAGTCCAAAAAAAATCCACCAGGAAAAACACAGTGTGCTATGTGTGTCCTGCCCTCCACACCCTGGAGCTCTTACAGCAAAATGTGATGCTGTGTTTCCTTTAGCCCCAGGAAAAGGGCACTGAGAGAGTCACAGAGGCTCGACTTGGGAATCCTCCACTCAGAGTTCTCCAGGCTAGTGGCCGGGTCTGGGCTGTGAACAGCTTGGCTTTATCACACTTTCTTCTCTCCAGATTTAGTGAAGATGCACAACTGCTACCAAGTAACAGTTATTCAGTGTTTTAAATGATTTCAATTACGCATTGTCAAAACCGTTTGAGGAAATTAAACATATGCTACTGCTGTGTGATTTGGTTTGTTTTGCTGGTTGTTTAGGGGTTTTTTTTAGGGAAGTTTTCATTTCAATTAAGTGCAAAGAAATTAAGGCACTGATTTATCAATTCTTAGATATTTATTTCTAACTTAAAGAAAAGATACTGCATGAGCAGAGAGGATATTCTGCCTGTTCAGAGGGTAAAATGAAAAGTTGAATTCTAGCCTCAAGTTGACCAGTGGAATGCAATAGGCACATCACTGTATGTTTCTTGGCCACATTAAAATTTGATTGCATACAGCTTATCACATGGGACAGGAAAGGACAGACCTGTAGTTCAGACCAACAAATAACAACAGATTTTTGGATAAATCTAGGACTTTTTACATGCATTTATGAGAGATTCTCACATGAGACACCCGCAGTAGCAACCACACATTCCCCAAGTACCTTAAAAGTACAGGCTGCAGATTCAATTTCTCCTGAGCTTTGCACTTCTCAGCTATTGTCAATTTGCATCACAAGCATAAAGTTATTTAATATACAATAGCTTTAATGCTCTTTCCACACCATATAACAACACATGTTTATCTGAGTGCTAAATAAAAGCTTTCAGAACTTTAAAGTGACTTTATGAATTGTATGTACCATAAAATAAACATTAGAGTATAATAATGTTCTGTAATTTGGAAAACAGCAACAGAAACCAGTAGAAGACAAAAGAACAAATGTTTGAATAATCTGCTGCATGTCAGAAACATTAAATTAATTTATGCAATAATGTAAGCACAGTGATGTTAAGGTAATATGGAGGACATAAATTATACATTATTATTGTCAGTTCTAGCACTTATCTTAGTGGTATGTCAAAATAAATCCTGATGTGTTAATATTTATAGAAATGAACAAGTGTTACAGCTCAGGGATTCATCTGTGATATTTTTATATATAATTTGCATTCGCATATATGGGTGTCATTGTCTTTTCTGTAATTTGAGAGGTAAGCATCATGCAATTCATTTCTAATGCATTTTACATTACCATGAAAGCACATTATGCTTCCTCCACTAACACTTTTCAAATAGATGGCCTGCAATGATTTAGAGATTGCACAAAACGACTCAGCAAATGGGAGACAATCTACCTGCAACATCTGCAGTAACAATGGGTTACCGTGGGCAAAGTGCACAATTTGCTAACAACACATTGTCTCTGTAGAATAAATACCTCCCAAAGCTCTTGCAGTGGTGCATTTGTTAGGGATTAATATCTCCAAAGGATACATCTTTCCATTCTTTATATTTTCACACAGATTGGGGAATAATTCACCCTCCTCCCTGTAAAATACAAGAATCAGTATTTACCCCCTTTATTGATGTCCATATTCATCCAACAGATGGGTTTCTGGATGTAGGTAACTGGACCCCACAAGACTTGGCATTTGAAGCTGACAGGAGAAGTTTCCAGAAAAAAATGAAAAAGAAGACTTTCCCCCCTGGATTAAGTACAGTCACATTTGTTGCTACCTCAGAAGCAAGAGGCACATTCTTCCCTCAGCAAGAGACCATAATTCCTCCCTTGAGAAAGGGTGGGTTAGGGGTTTTGGCCCTGGGCCACATCTTCTTGGTTCTAGGAACCATGCTTTGGACAAAAAGGTATCTGTAGAATTCATATACTGCTGAGTCTACAGGTAGGGCTACTGTTTCTAATTACCCAAGATGGTTTTTGTGTTTTCCAGAAAAGAAGTGTGAAAATACTTATACTCCCTGATTCAGCAGTAAAAGACCTATTCTGAGCCTTAGGTTCATGTTCTGCTTATGACTGCCATGTCAAAATGATTTGGCCAAGTCTGATGATCTTGTCTTTTCCCAATTGTCTCACACACAGCTGAAGTTTGTTGCTCCTGTCATCTGTCAAGATTTTCAACTACTGAAGAGTTTAAATTCAGATTTTTGTATTTTTATTATGCAGATGGCTATCTTTTAAGAAACTCAACAACTGTCCCCAGTACCAAACCTTATGCTTCATCCCATCTTCTGAAAGAGCTTATCTGGAAAAATATCTTCATGTCTTTTGTATTTCCCTCCCAAGGTATTTCTACGGTCTATTAACAAACCCACCAATGTCAACCTAAAGAGTTATTTTGATACCACCATAGGCACAGAATCCAGAGGACTAGAGAAACTTAAAGAATAAGCCATACAAAAACATGTAGGCAGTGGCCTTACACACAACCAAGCTCCACTGGGCACAGAACGAGCATGCAAGAAGTTGAAAGAGAAAATATGGGGAAATGTCAGAGGGCGGTTTCAGATCAACACACTCTAAAATCAGCCTAACACCTGAATGAAGAGAAGAGGCTGCATAGCCATAATTCAGGAGTATAAATTGTCCTTGTAAGCCATGACAACATGGACAAAAAGTCCTTGATTTCACCTTCCAACAGGAAACAAAAATAAAAGAAAGAATTCAATGACCACACTTTTGCAGAACCCATGTACAGTTCAGGAGAGTGAAAAATGACACATGAAGTACAATCTTTTCACATATGAAAACCATACCTGGAAGAATGCCATACCAGTACAGGCAGCACACTGTATACACAGAAAATATGTAAGTAAAGCATAGTGTGTGGGTCCTATTTGTCACTTGCCTTTTGTTTATAACATTTCATGCTCCACAGAAGTATAGGATTCTCTTCCATCACTGAAATGGAACTTGTGTCAGCACTGCAGTGAAATTAAATACTATAAAAGGCTGCTTGACTGTTCTGGGAAGAGAGAGGAAATATTCTTGGGGTAAATGTGGAAAAAGCTTCTAAGCATGCAACTTTACAATAGTATTCAGTCTCTATGAGATATGTCTTCTGCTACAATAAATGTCATCACTTCACTGAAATCAGTAGAAGAGTACAATCGATATCAGCTGAGGATTTGTCCCACTGACTTCAAAGGACATACTTACAGTGCACACATTTAAAGGAAATGTATAAACCTTTCCAGCACTGGGGACTTCAATGTAAGCACACCAAATCCTGAAATCCTTACTTAATATTTTAAACTACTTTTATTCAGAAAGCTCTCATTGGAATCAATCAGGATAAGTAAAAAACAGAGCACTAAAAGGTATTTTCAGACCAAGATACTACATATGAGATTCTTACATGTCAAAGCTCCTTAGCAGAATAAGGTGTTAGTTTCATGTAAATTTGTACTCTGGAACTAAAGTATTCTTTATTTCTTGAGCTTACAAAAGAAGGCGATTTTTTTTATTATTATTTATTATGAAATTCCCAAGGTAGCTCAAGCAGAGAAGAGAGACTGAAAGCAGGAGGAAAGTTGGAAGTAAGCATATATAGACAGTATGGATTTTAATGGACTCAGTACCAAAAGGGAAAAATATGAGAAACAGGGAAAAAAATTGATTTGTAAAACAGTGACTGTGTTTTGAAAACAGCATGCATTTTTCAACCTTATAAAACAGAAATTATGTCAAATATTTTATAGTATTCCATAAACTGTTCTTCCACTTTCCAACCAGATCTTATACATATAACCTTATAGATGTTGTCTTTACCTTTAGTAGAACTTTAGGAAAACATAAGATAGTGTTAAAGGTGTTTAGTGTGGGCTTATCCTTCTTGAGCACTCATAAATCCTGATAAGGAGAATGAGAGTTTTAAGTATAAGAGCATATTGTATATTCCTGTTACTTTCTTCCTGCCTTGGTTTCATCCAGAGTCCTGCCTTATATATCTATATGAATTGTACAAAGTTACAGGAAAATTCCAATAATGGGCATACAGAAAAACAGAGTAACTGGCACTTGCCAGATAGAAGGGAGGGAGGAAAAGGTGCAACTAATAGTGTCCTGCCAGTGTTAAAACTGCCCTTCTTTCCTAAATTTAAGGGACCCTTCACAAAATGGTCACTAGAGCATATTTCATCTTGCTGCCTAGTGGGGGGTTTAAGTGGCAGCCTGATGTTTTCTGCTTGTTTCTTTGGTTTCATTTCAGCTTGGTATCACTGCACTGTCATGTATTTTTTGACTCATTTCTTCTCCCCTCTGCAATGTCTCTAGTTGTGTTTGGTTTTCACTGCTGCTTAATATGGGCTTCCTTGTTGCCTCTGGCTCTGTCCATCTCTCTGCTTCTCTATTTTGTCTTCCTTATCCTCCTAAACTCCTTTTTTGTGACTTTTTCACTTATGGCCTTTCTTCTTGTTTATCAAACATAGTGTGCATGCTATAGTATCCCACAGTGTCCAACATCACTCTCACTCAAAATCTAACAGGACACACCCTCAGTATTGAGCCAGGAAACCAGTAGAGCCTCTCAGACTACACTCCTGCATGGAGAAAATCCTTAACTGGCTTTAAGCTACTAAATCGATACATAAGCATGGGCCTTTCTTGACCATGGAATACAGGATATGTTTAGTGTAAATGTCCTGGGCTGGACAATCCTGGTGCTGTATCACTCCTGGAAGAATCTGCAGGCAGTCAGCCAACCATGAGTTAGCACAGTCTGATGTTATATATTATACTGGCCACCAGGGAAGTGCCGTGTGATTTGGGATGGGCAAACACTCACAAGCCTGCTGCTGCTTCAGCACTGCCAGTTCTAAAAGCATTTATTTCTGCCTCTCTACATGCAGCCATCCCAAACATGTTCTTCAGTCTGATACAGTGCTCTATCCCCAGAAGAATTCTGTTCTTCTTTCTCTCCACTAAACAGATTGCCCTGGCTTTCTGCTCTCAAGCACAATTTTCACTAGATCACCTCTTAGATCTCTTCAGGGTCTCCTGACTGTTCTAGTTTGTCTAGACAAAAGCAGTTTAACACCACAGGGCAGAGAAGCACGTTTATGGCTAGGAAGGAGAATGAGAAGTCAGAAAAAACCAGAAAAGCTCTAATACCCAGCTACAAAACAGGCTCTCCTATAGACACTACCTATTGTAATACTAAATTTGTATTTAGTGAGTTCTAAAATGACACATCCCTTTGTGAAGGAGAGCAACGTTTCTCAGCTTCACATATATTTATACTTTTCTACAATGCTCTCCACTCTCACCTGTGACTATGTTGAGACAAATCAGTTTGCTCTATTGCTTCAGAGCCTCACAGTTACTTTTCTCCTTTTTTTTTCTTTTTTATTTGATCTCTCATAAATATGGCATAAATATGGAGCAGTCCTAATACCACTGGTAAAAAAAGAAGTAAATCAAAAATTAAAACAGAAATTCAAGTTTACATTGAGATTATTTTACTCCAGTCAGAGAACCAGAGTACTTAGTCACGTCATGTGCACCTGTAGCTCTCCCTTTTCCTGACTTTCACAGGTATCAGGCTTTGGTAGTAAACACACACTCCAGACTTTCCCAGGGTGGGATAGGATGGGATGGGAAGGGGGTGGTGACAGCCTGTGGGTGCTGAGAGCAGCCAGGCAGGGTTGTGTGTGTCAGCACCAGCTGTTCTCTGCAAAGAATGCGTGTTATCATGCTAAACAGGATGCATCTTTTCTGCATTAGGCTGGTAAAGCTTTGCAACTTTGTCAACCTTTTTAGCATTCAACAAATTCTTTTAAACATATGACTTTTAGTAAGTTAATCCATTCATTGTCTGGAACTGTGCAAAGTGACATAAAAGCACAATGAAGCCTAATTAAACTTGTTCTGTGAAAGCTAATTTGTCAAACCCAGAAGCATAGTTCATAGATAAATGCTAATATTTGAAAGTCAAATTAAAGTTGAAAAGGTTTGTAATAACAGTTAATTAACTCTTGTTTTGTTTTCCTCTCACAAACTTGAACCAGCTGAAATATTGCTCAGTTCATCTTTAACATTTTGGACCACAAAGATAAAATTCAAAGCTTTGAGATAAGCCTTTGATGTTGGTATTCTCTACAGATTATATATTATTTTAAGATCTCTTTGTTTAAAAATTCATTTTTATTATCCCTGCATGAAATGCATGGCAATTCCCCAAATAACTAACCATCAGGGCAATTAACATCTTCGATCGACACCATATTCCTGATAATTAATACAGACTTTGTACCTCCCCTGTGATAGCTGCAAGGGTTTGATTTTTCAGAGCAACTGTTCATTTACAGAATCAGTTTCATCCTAATGAAAATGGATTGTGAAACTTTAATGAACAAGACTTTGCTGTCATAATAATAAAGACTTTGAAACAACACCAAGACCTACATAACAAGCATTGCACTACACTCGTGTTGCTATTCTGTATCAAACCAATTAAACCATACAATGAATATCAACACCAGTGTTTGTCTGAAGTATGTCACATCAGATAAACTCACAAAAGCGTGCATTATTTTGCTCTGACAATTCTGGCATTATGGCTTCATAAACTCACATCTGTAGAGCAGGATGCTTTGGTCTGCCCTCCTCCCTGTGGTTTAACACAGGTAAGCCCAAAATCTGCAAAATCAATTTACACACCGTGCCATTGTGTGTTTGCTGTGACAGTAAAAAACTGCCTCTCCTGCTTGCTTCCAGCACCTCAGGAAGTACACACAAAAACAAAATGCTGTCTCTGGCATGCATCTAAGCACCTGTACCAGCACCTTGCAGCATAAACAGCTTGCCTGTTAACAGGTAGGCTCTCCTGAGGAACGGGTTTGCTGTTGCAACACTAATCTTGGATAGCCTGGCCAAGGATTCTCTGTCAGCAAAGGCTGAAGGGTTTTCAGCTGGCTGATGACCCCAATAGAATGAGCCCATCAGGCTGTGGTTCATCTTGAAAACCAAGCAACCAAGCAACCACCTGCTGAAAAAATAAAATAACTGGAGGCAGAGAGGATTAATATTTTCATCTGTTGAACCAAGATGTCAGAGCTTTCTCTCCAGCTCACCTCACCCCTGTGCAGGGCTCCCTGGAAAGCTCAGAAAGGACTTTCATTCAACCTTTAATATCTTGGCAAAAGGTTTTTCAAAGTTGTGATCTGAGCTGTAATACGCACATAGTTTTCCTTTGGCTAAATCCCCTCAAACATGGAAATGGCTGATAGTTCCACTTTAAAAAAATGGTGTACGGGAGAGAAGGGATAGAGTCATTAGTAAATAAATGAATGGGATGATTTTAAAAAAGAATAATTTGCTCAATCAAGAATAATTTGAGCAGCATCTAAGTAGTCATGGAAAATCATAAACTATTACCCTATATAGTGCTCTGTTGACTATTAAATGCCTCCTTTTTCACACCACTGGCCTGAATGAATAACTTGGCAGCACAAAATTAGCCAGGTGGCAAAATGTGCTTGTGTCAGCTATTGGCCAAACAAAACAGCAAATAGCAAAGCTCATTTTGCAGTGTCACATTAACTCCTTCAACGCTGGGGGCACGTATTTTATGTCTGCTGTTTGGAAGTACCTGGGAGCAGGCCAGGAGAGAGCTGCTCACTCCCTGCAGCACAGGTGGCCCTGCTCTTGCTCCACTCGTTGCTGTTGCGGGTTGAGCTGATGTTCGTGGCTGTTTCCAGACGTGGCATCTGAGATTTTAAGGAAAAGGCTCCTCTGTAACATCTGTGTCAGCTTAACATCCCAGTTTAGAAAAACTGTGTTCTCAGATGGTTTCTACTGGAAGGGATTTTATGCACAACTTCCTTTACCTTTATTAGAGACATCTCTTCACATTTTAATACTCACCAATTTTTCTGTTTTCATATTGCCATTATCCCTTGTTTGTCCTTAGCTTCCAACTGATCTTCAGGAAATTGATGTAAACAGCATGAAGCCAAGTGTTAGATGACCAAACTTCACTGTATTATGTTCCTAGTAGCTTCACTGGAATTACCTCAGGGATTAAACCAGAGTTTTACTTACACAGCATTACCAAAATATTATATATGACAAAGGATGCTTATTGATGTCAGCAGGATCCTTTTGAGAGATTTCACAGAATTTATCAAGAGCAATCAATGACATTTTTCATTCTAAAGTTTAATATAGGGGAACAAAACATGTTCTCTTATAATTAGCAGTCTTTCCCTGCTACAGAAACTCACCTTCCTATTGCACAGCTAACAGCAGATCCCTAAAGTTAAGACTGGGCCTGTTTTTTGTTAGCAGAGAATTTATTTAACCTTAGTATGTAATATTTCCCCGAAGTACCGTGGAATCCATTAAGAAAATAAAGGCAGTATTTCATAATTAAGTTGCTGGTTTAATATTTTTTTACATGAGACATGCTTTATTGATAAAACTGGCCGTGTCATTCACTGTGAACCCAAAGCAGAAAAGGGCGGGATATTGGCAGCTGTATTTTTTACAAAGGATATTTATAGATTTTTTTTTGGTCCAGAATTTATATATCTCATATTTCAGATTCACTTCAATTCCAAAAATTATAAACACATTGTACCTAGCCAAGGATGATGTCCTGCTCCTATCCAGGCAGTCTCTTTTCCACAGGGTTGTTTCACATGCCCTGGGAGAAAGACGTGTGAATATTTTCCATTAAAAACAGCAGTGGTGGGAGGAGGGAATCACCAGTACTGTAAGTTAATGAGATGGGGGGCTTTAAATACACTTAATAAACAGTCACTTAGGCTGAGCATAATAAGTCACGGAAATTTATAAACTATTACCCACTATAGTACTTCATTGACTATTAAACATCTATTTTTCACACCACAAGCCTGAGTGAATAGCTTGGCAGGAAAAAAAAATTGGCCAGGTGGCAAAACGTGCTCAGTACAACCCATGTCAGATATTGGCCAAACAAAATAGTCCAATAGAAGCTGATTTTCAAATGCTTTTTAACCCTTGATAGCCTACAGTGAAGTTTCCCAGTAGCAAGCATACTTACTTTCCTGGCAGGAATAGTCTCTGTAAGAACTACACACTTTTTTATTTCCCAGTGGATTGTGGCTTTGCCTATCTTGGATACCTGTTCTTAGTAGTGCCTCTCTGTGATGTCCAGTCCTGCTGACGGTCACAGCCTGGGGACAGAGGCACTCTCTGTCACCCAAGGTGTGAGGGTGCACCCAGCATAAAGTTTTCATTGCAGGCCTTTAGCACTGCGGTTTGCACTGAGTTCTAATTTGGGTTCTCTCCTGTTTAATAACAAACTCCAAGGAGGACTGGGGGAACTTCCAGGCTAATTAAACACATGGCAATCCCTAATCACTCTCCCATGAGCAAATGGACTTTTTCTGGTATAGAAGCAAGGGTTTACCTGTGGATTTAAGACTATGATGTGCCTGGAGTCACACGGGACAAGGAATGTCTGAGGAAATCTCTGAGCTTGGTTGCATTGCTGTATATTAGCTCTGCTGATCTCTGTGGAGAGACCAAAACCCCACATTTTTAGAAATTCATCAAACTTCAGCCACTCCCAGGATGTTTAAGCATTCAGGGGTGTCTCATGCCTGGCTGAAGAGCCCCTCTATAAAGTAGGGTAGAAGGGCTATAGCTGGTGGCATAGAGCACATTGGAAACTATTCAGTCTAGATGAAAAATTAGAGCTTTGCACTGTGTCTGACCTTTCATCATCCTTTGTGACCTCAATTAGGCACAGCAGCAGAAGATATCATATTTTGATTCAACTTCTAATGCATTTCATGTGCCTCCTGTTTCTTCCTTTCTCCCATGTAACACTGTACTTTTGCCTTCAGTTTGCTCATCTCCTCGCTGATGAATTTTGGAAGTGTTTTACCAGATTACACGTAGAGACAGAGTTATCTTTATTTCTTGCTGATACCACCCATCACTACAAACCCAACAGTGCACCACACAGTGGGTTACACCTCCTGCCACAAGCTGAATTGACAGTATTCCTGTGTGCCACTACAGGGCTAAAAATCAGTGTGTTGGAAGAATGGCTCAGCCACCAATGTCCAGTCCCTAACAGATAACCCTTTTGAGTTCACCTTTTGAGCTCCTACTGAGTATTGCCTTCTAGAAATGTCCTCCTATCAAATATTGCTGGAGAAGTGGTAGAGACACAAGACTGAAAGCACATCTGAAGAAACTGTGTTAAGCAGTAATTATATTCTTGGGATAAAGGGCTATATGGGAGGGAAAAGAAAGCTTACAGTTGTCTTAGTGTCTGTTTGCATCAGTCTAGCTAAAGAAAAAGGGGCCAATATGCCAACTCTGAACTGAGCCCAACACACAGAGCTAAATGAAACTGCTGAAGGAATGTGTGTAGGTAAAAAAAAAAATTAAAAAAATCCAATTACTGGAGCTGGAATTAGGCCAGAACACCTTCACTAACACCTCTATTCATGAAAAAGGAAAAAAAAACTTTGTCCTTAATGACCACAAATGATCACAGACTCTGTTTTACGTCTCTTACAAAAGCCAGCATACTCAACAGCATTACATTCCCCAGAGCTAGATGGATAAAGGGGGAAATATGTAATTGATTTTTTTTTCCCCCCCAAGAAACTCATGATACTACTGGCATTAATTTGAACAGTACAGAGATTTTCAAAAAAGGAATCAGTCTTGTTGAACCTGGAAGCTAACAGTATTGAAAACCTATGTTGTCTCACTGCTTTGGTTTGCAGGGGCAATCAGGATCTGCTTCTTCTCAAGTTGTACTCATGAAAAGCCTCTTGACTCTTTGGCTGTAACACTATTACCTGCAGAAGAAGGGAAACAGCCTCTCTGAAGGTTCCTTGTAACCTCATTCCAACAAGGCCATGTCTGCACTATCCCAAAGCCCACTGAAGTAGATGGAAGGGGTTCTGTGGGTCTCAGTGTATTTTACACTTTCTACACATAGAAAAGACTTCATGTTTTTAATTTCTATTAATGAAGAACTGTCGATTTATATATATTTCCTTTCTTTCTCCACATATCTATTATTCAGCTCCTTGCTGCCTGAAGTTTGGATACACAGGAACAAGAAGGACTAAGCTCCTTTACTTATCCATCCTCTGCTCCACTGGAAAAGAGGAATGAATTAAGAGATCACCTTTTCCCCTCACACATTTTCCATTCTCACTAGGATTCAATGTCTTGCAGGACAATTCTTGGCACGGTGTAATCTTTTTCCCAATAATTTGCTCATTCTATTGCCTACTAAAATCTCACCTTTGCTTTACATGAAAGTTACTGAATAGAAACTAAGAGAACAGCTCACGTGGTTCTACATAAATTCCTTGGATAACTTGTTCAAAGAGACTGATACAGTTCTGCTGTCAAACTTGCAATTGGCTTAACCCAGCTTGGAGCCTGTAATGTTGTTCCAACATCTGCTACTGAGAAAGTTTTCTCTTTTGAAATTTTATTTTCCACTGCCAAAGCACGCAGTGAGTGATACAGTGCTCAGCTATGGGAACTTAATGAATGAAAAGAGAACACTCCTGAAATCTGAATAATTTATTTTATTTCGTATTCCTTTTCAAATTGGCTACTACTCTGGAACACTTCTGCCACTTTAATGGGCAATAAAAAATGGCCAAAATCCTGCTGTCCTTAGACCCTGTGTTGTTTAAATAAAGCAAAGCAGTATTCCAGCCTACATATTGAAAGGACACTCATGCCTTACTTCCAAACCAGATAAGTAATTTTGCTTACGTGCTTGCAAGGGAAGAGAGTAATGGTACCATCATCATAAGGTTTGGTATTAGGGTTGTTCAGCCTGTTCTCATTTCTAGGCTCACCATTCTTAGGAACAAAATCCTATGTTTGATACTCTAGGCTGGCAGGAGAAATAAGCATGAGGGTTTCTTGTTTAATTGCTGTGATGTGTCATCCTGCTGCTGCTCTACCAGGCCTCCTGTGATGGATCTGAACAAAATACTGGTGAATTTTTAGAGTGAAGGTCCACTGAGCCTCTTCTAGGAAATTGTGCGCTAAAATGGAGAGTTTGGTTTGGATTTAGCTTTTTTATTTCATCTTTTGTCAAAGGAAATAATTATTAGCACTGATCAGATATTATCAAATGGAATAACCCCTAACCCTGATCAGGTATTCCTGGCTCTGGCAATATGATCTCTTCCTTACACTTTATTTACTGTTACTTGAAACCCACTGCATTCTGGATTTTATTTAATCAAAATGCAGAAGATATATGTTAATCTCTGATGTTTGTGGTGTTCCTTTTTTTTTTTCCCTTATTATATGCCATTCATGCCATCTACACAAACTTGCTGTTTCAGCTATGGAGCAAATCCATAAGACACCAGTGTAGATGCAAACCATGTACCCAAATGAGTTGTTTTTGGCACCCAGCTTGCTGATGAAATTTATGCTTCATTAACAGATGCCTAATGTATATAATGCACATATTTTAGAATTGACCTCAACCAGGCCAGGGAGGCTGGCTGACCCCATGAAAATACAATTACCTAATGAGAGATTAGGGTTTTGCTTATTGTATTTACTATTTATAGGAAATTACTTTGTGTCTCTGTAGCTGCGTCAGCCTTCTTGCTTAAAGTATGTTTTAGTGTTATTAGAGCTTGCAAGCTAAACTAGTGGAAAGACAGGGAAAGGCAGCACAATTTCCTTTCAGATCAGAGCCAGTGTTTCTCCAAAACCTTAGCAGGCTGGGTTTGCCACAAGATCAATGCAGCTGAACACTCCACCTGCAGAATGAGCTCACTGTCTGTGCATTACACCAGCCCTCTGCCAGTCCAAGTACTAAGACTCCTGGGGTTGGTCTTGAACCTGCTACTCCCCACACTGGAGTGCTAAGCTTTGCTGCCAAGACACCAGGCCAGGTATTAAATGCATTCTTGTTCCTATTACTTTCCAGCACTCCAGAGGACCACATTAGAAACACCAGAAAACTTAATTGGAAAGCAAGGAGAATGCAGAGTGCTTAAAGACTTTTTACAGACAGAAATATGTTCTCCAAAAGAAAAACCAACAAAACAAAAACAACAACCCACCCATAGATTTAATTATTCAGCTCACCTTGTCCTTACAGAGGCATCAAAATGATAAGTCCTATTGGAAGCAAGCAAAAAAAAAAGTATCAGGACTAAGTTCATCTTCATCACTGTATTAAATTTTATGTGGGCTGCTCATTTCAGCATTGTAAAGCCTCCCTCTTTTGGAGAAGGGGACTTTATGGACAGTGTAGCTCAAATCCCCAGGCATAGGAGCCCTGGGCTATGAACCCACCAAGGACCTCCAGTTCAGTCTCACTCAGGACTTTGGATGGAGCATGTGCACCTTGTGAATTCCTTGGAAACCACAATGAAGGGCGGGAGTGCTGCTTTTAATTATTTGGAGTAAAACTAGTGAACAGGAAAGTGAGGTCCCTATAAAAGTGATTTGGCAGGATGGTTTACCTTGGTTTTTATAGCTCTTGCAAGGGAGAAATGAAAAGCCCATTTGTGGTTTTCTAGTTGTGATTATTGGAGGTAAAAACTCAAGCACCTCAGGTTTATCATTGTATAGATTGCAGGTATGGGAAATAATGCACAGTAGAGTTTGACCACTATGCTAAGTAAAGCTTCTTACAGGTTTTCCTAGGATCAAGCTACCAACAAGAAGCAATTCAAAGATTGTGAGATGCCATGAGGAACTCAGAGGCACATAGGCATGAGGATATATTTTTTCAATAGAGCAGATTGTTAAAAAACCACTAGTAATTTAGTCTCTCTGAATCAGAGCTAAATTTTAGTCCTCCATTTTTTCACAAGAGAGTTGAAGGTAGAAGTTTGTTTGTTCCACTGCAAGGGGTTTCCCTACTATCTGTGCTTCTCTCTCTGTACATTTCTCTAGCCAAACAGGATAAAGAAGTAAAAAAAAGACAAAGAAAAAAAAAGGAAAACAAAGAAAATCCTTCCATTTCTAGTAATAAGTCTTAAGAGAAATATTTTCATGCTACTTTAAGCTCTCCTAAACATGACAGTCCCTTCAAACAAGCCATACAAATCAGGGGGAATAAAGAGGAAGCAGTTATATAAGTTTATGTAGCTCCCCTCTTAATCAGAGAACTGCATTGGTATATCTCTTCCTAAAGCTTTAAATGTGTTGTTAGGTATGTCAGGGAGATACTACAATAAAAAAATATTTAGCATGTAAATAAGAAACATTTGTGAAATCTGTAAACCTGCTTCAAAATATGTGCCCAGTGCTTTAAACAGCAATTTCAAGTTCTCTATGCCTCACTTTGGAAGGGTTTTCCTTCTTGAACAAGGAATGATTAATGAACAATAATTAATCTGATGGCTTTGACAGCTGCTACTTATGTTGAAGTTTGATATACAGCCCAGGTCTCTCACTGGTGGCTTCACAATAAGGTAATTGATCTGGATCCAGACTGAAAGGCAACTGTGTCTCATCCCAGCCCTGCCATGTCAGTCCTCAGTGCAGAGGGCAGCAGTAGCTTAGAGAGCCTGTCAATATCTTTGAATAACTTACTTGAAATGTAAGCTGGTAAGTTTTGCCTGCTGACAAAGGTTTGCTATTAACCCTAATATATCAATCAATTTTCATCTGGAGGAGAATAATGACTCTGCTTTCTCTCTGAGTCAGCGAGGAACAATGCCAGAGCTTGGGAGGTTTTCACATGAGTGCAAGGAGAGGGGAAAGTACTGCAGTACAGCTGCTGTACACATTTGGAAGAACCAGACCATGGAGAGGAACATCTCTCAACAGGATTGATGCTTCTGTCTCCTTGGGTAAGTCAGAAAATATCAAGCAAGAGC
Source organism: Trochalopteron elliotii (assembly GCA_024734555.1). Classification (NCBI taxonomy): domain Eukaryota; kingdom Metazoa; phylum Chordata; class Aves; order Passeriformes; family Leiothrichidae; genus Trochalopteron; species Trochalopteron elliotii. Next base: position 2,193,061 of record JANPWX010000452.1, on the reverse strand, counting down.
AACACAGGGTCTTTGTTCTCAGACCTGATATTAGTGAGGTCTTTAGATCTAAAACAAACAAAAAAAATCACCAAAAAATGTCCCTAAATAACACGGAATGAAAATATTGAAATGGTTTGAAAGTTAAACTGTGAAATCAAAAGCAACAGACACATTATCTGTGTCATTCAAAGAGTTTTATTACATCCCAGTACACTTAGGGAAAGTTCTCCACTAACACAAGTTTCTCTGATGTAGCACAAGAAGATATCAAAGATTATTAACTCCAGCTTTTAGTTGAAAGAAACTCACATTAGAAATACATGGGGTTTGTTTTTTTGGTTTTGTCTTTTTTTTTTTTTTTTTTGAGCATAGATCACCATCAATCACTGAAACAATTTAAGAAAATAATCAATTTACTGTTAACCCTACAGTAGTTCAGACAGTCTAGGAGGATCCCTCTCTAAATAAAACAACTCAGGACATGTAGAATGGATGCAAGTTACTGTCTTCAAGTGCCAAGGCAGACTAAAACATGCTAAAATATCCCTCCAAAATCCATGAAACCAAGCAAAACAAAATCAGTTTAAATCAGTGGAGTTACATACATGGTGGCCCTTAAAATATCGGAATCATTAAAGAAAAAAAAAGAGAACAACACAAAAACCCCATAGTCACTGGTTTAGTACACTTTTGAAAAGAGACACTGAAAAATGTTCATAGGGTTATGTGCTAGGCAAGGGACCTCCCATCCTATTCTGAGTATTATAGTGTTTGGATGTTGACAAATAAATTACATTAATTGCATTCATTCTAGCAACCACTTAAACACCATTAGGGCTTATGCATACAATAACTGTGCCATTAGTCAAATCTGGATACCTCACTGCTGGTAATCAACATTTTGTCTTCTTCTAGTATAACTATCTTAATTTCTTTTTGCAAGCCTCCTTCAGAACCATTCAGCTTTTGAACATGAAATTAAGGACATTATCATTTTGCCTAATAACATTACATGGTGTTCTCTCAGAGTTACAGTCTACTAAGCTACTTGTAATTAATTGCAGTGAAAAGCTGAGGTTTGCTGACTATTCTATTTTTTTTTTGCCATGCTGCAAACACCTGCTGCAATACCATCCTCGTATTACTGTTATAATTGTTGCTTTGCTTCATTCTTAATCCAGGGGGAAAGTAAGAATCCTTCTTTTCCTATCCCTCTCCCAGAGGACTGACAGTCTAGGCCAGGAGGAACATGAGATACAAAGGACTAAACATTGGAAAAATTGTCTGTCCCTTGTATCCACTTAGAAATAAAAGAAAGTGGACTGTGGAGTGGGTGACCTCTTTAATTCTGTTTTCCTTCCTTGCCCTTCAGCTGGCTATAGGAACTGCCACCACAGTCCTGGGATTAGGAAGCTGATTCCTTGCCAGAGCTGCTTGTGCATCTTCTCCCAAGGGCTGATCCAAGAGCATCTGGTCTCAGCAGTCCCAGAGTACCATCTCTAGGAGTTCCCAGTTTTGTCATCAGTGGAGCTGCTTCTGCACACAATGAGCAGGGGACTATGACCTTCTTTAAAGAATAGGCTGAAACCACTCAGAAATTCACTAGTTGTGTATCAGTTTGTAATCACAAGAGTAAGCTGATTTATTTTTCATATTGACACCAAAAACTCATCTATGCACCAGGGAGGAATTCCTTGATTACTTGAGTTAGAGAGCTCCTTTGTAGAAATGCAGGAAAAAATTAAAAGGCAGGGTAGGAAGTTATAAAACTGATTATTCAGGTCACAGAGGCCTCTATTTTTATCATTTCGTTAGCATTTGTTTGTGTTTGATGAAGGCAATAAAGAAAGGGATGAGCACACGCAGTGTGCAAAGAAACATTTGGAAGTGTGGTTTGCCCACAGCTTTTACAGAAGCTCAGCAATAAATTAGCAGACCTGAAAAGAATCTCAGGAAAAATATCTCACCATTAGTTCAAACTCTTCATTTCATAGCCAACACCTGGCCAAGATTCCTAAATTCAGCATTGATACATCATTGTCCTAAATGTAACAGTTGTTCATTAAAATCAAGTTCTTTCATTTATGTTCATTCTCCCCCCTCTTGTGGTTCATTATAAAATCACAATTGTTGCTTTCAGAAATGTTCCATAGCTGGGCTTTTGTGCAGAAAGGACAGAAAAGGATCCACAAAATCTAACCAGGCAGTACAACTAATAAACTCAACAAAATGCAAATACAGTAAATAATGAGCTTGTTATTCAGGGTAATTCTCATCGCTAATTTAAATGTTCTCTGCAATCTCCTATTGAAAGCAACTCTTGCCACAAATGATATGGAATACATTTCAGACAGATTTACCACAACTATTAATTGGATATTATGTGCTATTGTCTGGGGAAGATTTTACTACTTGCACCCTCAATCATTTATTGTCTTACTGGCTTAATGTAGGAGTATTTTTTCTTTAATGTCTTCAGCCAGATCTTCAGCTTCTGTAAGTGGATGTAGAACTAAAATATTCTGAACTTGTGCCAGAAGTTCTGCCAGCATCCTTGTACAGGCAGCTTCTGACATTTCTAACATACAGGTAAGTTTCCCCAGCAATGACATGATCCACTAAAGTGTAATTACAAAAAGTACTAAATATAAAGTACAAAAAGTACGAAAATATACAAGAACTTTGTCCACAAATCTTGGATATTGGAGGGTCTCCAATAGGAGAAGGTTAAAGCCTTGAAAATGGTTAGAAATGGATGTGGATATGCATACAGACTCAGGGAAACTCTTTTCAATTAAAAATGTATTATTTAGGATAAATCTGGAAAAACTTGGGAGCAGCGGGCCAGTTAAATGAGACTGATATATTGACAGAAATGTGTCAGTTTAGTAAATTAGAGACACAGTGCAGGAAAGTCAACACTTACTAACAAAATTGGAGGCGAAAAACTTATTACTTAAGTCAGAAAACAGTCATGTCAGCATTTCTCACCATAATGCTGACAGCCAAACTGCTCATGATGAGCAGCAGGTAAGTGAGATTGTCAGTCGTGATCTCTTTAACCAGACAGTCTCATAACCAGAGCACACTGCAAACACTGTGCTAAACAAATCCCACTACTGAAAAAGCTCTGGTGACTGGGATCTCCTTTCATTCCCAGGACCCAACTGAAGGCTGCAAGAATAGAATATTACAACAACTCGTATGCTCACAGGTGGAAAAATCCACATAAAATCTCCACACATCTGAACTTCCAGAATTAAGGGTAAGACTGGAGGTAAATGTGAGTTTTGATGAGCAGCAAACGATTCCCTTTTGCCATTCCAGCAGAAAATCCTTAAGGACAGTTTGATGGAAAGCCTTGCAGAAAGTTTCTCACAGATCTGAGACTTTTCAACAAAAGAGATATAATGAGCAAAAAAACTCAGCATTATAATGTGAACCAGCTCTGTGTAATATTTGAAACAGTTCTTAGTAGGAATGAAAAATGGTGATGGGACTTTATAGGAACAATATTTTCCATTTTACCCATGACATTTCTTGTGCCTGTTACTCTAAATATTGCTGAGCAATCATTTAACATTACCCACCAGAAATCACACAAATTATTTAGTCCATTGTATGCAAAGGTTGAAAATGCAAAGAGCCCAGTAAAAGAGAGAGTTTCTGAAACTCTGTGGACCAGTCTGTGAAGCACCAATATACTTCAAACTTTGGTAATTTGGCTTTTAGTTTAAGGCAAGTGGGGAAACTCTTAATTCTCATTTTCAACAACATTTAATTGTATGACAAAATCACATCATACACTCAGGTCACAAACTTTGTAAAGTCATAAGGTTTTTGAACTTTGATTAAAATAAGGCATAGACTGAAGGACATGGGACATGCAAATTGCAGTGGTACAGAGGTAACCCTGGAAAACACTTCTTCAGGCTAGTTTTGCCTACATCTTCCTTGTCTCAGCAGGAATTATCTAATCACTGGTTCATAGCAGTAAAATTTTGGAAAACCCTGACCCTCATCCAAACCCAGCAAGCCAGGATTTCTGAGTCAAGAGGGATAGCTTCCCTTTCTGCAATCTTATTCCCCTTTCCCTCCCTTCCACAGGCTTTCTCTGAGGAGAGAAAGGGAGCACATCCATAACACTGCAGGCCCAGTTCCAAGGTCCAAGTAACCTATATCAGGATACAGGAAGAGCCTTCACACTCTTATTGGGCATGCAGGACACATCACAACCTAGCCCCAAGAAATTAGGAGATTAAAGTTAGAATATGCTTTAAATGGATCTGAGTGAATAATTTTTAATGAACGCATTTAATGATAGATGAGTTTCCTTCCTTCTTACCACAAAATGTGGGGAGTGGGTTGCAATTTCCTTGACATATTCCTTCCTCATTGAATTCTTTTTATAATCTCTTTTAAAGTAAGGGGTTGCTACTCCAGGCACACACTCACTGTTCTATTGCAGTCAGTCCCATAAATCACTTAATATTGTTTCCATCCTCCAGTCTAATGAACATAACTCCTGGAATCAGCTTTGTGGTACACAGGCTTACAGAAAGCACATTAGAAATTCACTTTTCATAGTATTCCTGTGTGAGCTTAACATTTATTTTCTGCCAACAGTTATGCGATTAAAGTTTAATAACTCTGAGCGTGTGCAGGAAATGACACCAAAAGCAACCCCAAGATGGCTGAAGATTTTCTTCCAAATTCACACAAATATAACTAGAAATTGTTCCTGCATTATTCATTCAACTTTAGACCTAAACCAAATATGTCTCACTAGCAGCCTTGGAAACATATGATGAAGTGTTTTAAAATTCCAGTAGATGTCACCACTTCTCCCCCAGCAAGTCCTTAAGTACATCTAAAAGAAGCTTTTGAAAACTCAGTTTGCACTTCATCATGAGTTGCGAAAGCAAAGAGACTCCTTTTGCTTTGGGTTACAATGTGTTTTGACAGAAAAAGAATATATCCATTTTTCTAATCTGTGCCAATGAATTAATGAGCTTCCAGAACTCATGCCACTATTGCAAACCAAGGCACGTGCGGATCAGCTGCCAATTGTGATGCTGCTGCTAATACAAAACAGTACCTAGTGTTGTACTGATTTTTTCTCTTTTCACTTGACACTTCATAAATATCAAAGTTTTAAATGATACTTTGATTGTAACTCTAACCCTGATTGTGACTACAGTTAGTTTTCCAGCCTTCATAACCATTCCCTGCAACATTTTGTTTGCTTTTGTTTCCCAAGTTTCAACACGCCGCAGTAGTGTCTCCTTCCTAAACATTTGGGTTCCATTATTCTTTTCAGCTTTTGCTTGCTGTTATCCTCTTCTCTCATGAAAAATGAGGCCTCATGCTTTAGTTCACCTGGTTTTCATGGTTACATTTTTCTCCACTCCCACTGGGAACAAGGCACCCGTGAGGCCTGGAGGTCTGACTTCATGGAAGAAGGTTCATGCTTCTGGTCAGTGACATCCAGACAGACATTCCCAGTACTTTCCCTTCTTTGCACACTAAGTCTCTATGGAAGGAAATATTTTTAAATTAATATCAGATGAAACTCAATTCCAGCTAAAATCTGCATCTTTGAGAAACAACATCAATGGATATTCATTTGCTTACGTTGACCTTGACTCCTCACATCTGACAATTAATATTTTTAATTAATTAATTAATAATTATTATTTTAAATTTAATAAATTAACAAATGCCTTTGTATTTCTCTGCATCATGAAATAAAACCAAAAAAATATGTACTCTGCTCTTTTAAATGCAACTCAGATCCACAGGACATTGTAAAGTGAAAAACCAAATTAAGAAAATCTTATTCTGCTACAGAAAAATTCTTTAGTCTAAACTTCATTTTCTGAAGAGATTTTAATAATCTTTTTCTTTAGAGACATAGTTTACCTTTTGTAAAGAATATTAGAGGACAGAATTAATTCTCAGCAGTTCCCAGGGCAAGAAAATGTTTTGTGTGACTTTTTATTGTCACTTTACCAGGTGGCCCCAAGGGAAGCTGACTTTCCGGCTAGATTCACCCCTTAAGACTTGGAAGAGAGTTTGGATGCATAACAGGGTATGATGATCATATATTTCTGATGAGTTCAGCAGTGGTTTAAAGACTGCAGAAAGGTTCATTTGCAGGTCTCTAGATTACTGTTCTCATTCAGATTTCACCCAGATTAAAACAGCAAAACTGACTCAAGACATTACAGATGTAAGGAAAATTGCTTCTTAAGTATTTTAGGAAATGAGATAAGATTCAAATCCATCCCTTAGATTTTTTAAAATGTCTTTATTTATGGGATCAGGTCACCAGAACAAGTTAAAAAACTATCAAGCACTTTTTAGAGAATATTTAAAACATTATTGTTGCAATTCCTTTCCCACCCAGCTGCAAAGGGGCCTCTAAATTACTCTATTGTCCATGGGATTTGTAGAATAGCAGCCAGAACTAACATGAAACTGAACAATAGCAACACTGTACTCCTTCTCAAGAAAAAGGAAAAATGCAGTCCATAGCAAAACCTTAGGCTGCTATGTGACAATTGACTCCTTTTAGATGATTCTAGAATTGCTTTCTATTTTTTAAAGAAACAAACTTTCATGTTAAGCATTTGAAATTCTTTCCTTGTTTGAAAATAAGCTAGGTTTGAAGAAAGATTTTTTGCTTGAACCGTTAAAAGCAATTTATTGACAAGAGTATGTAAATGGAAGAGAATAATATGAGCAACTGACTCTGACAAAATTGATAACGTTTTCCAGAAGATGCTTTAGTATTACCAAAATAATGCTGCCTTTACACAGAAGAAACATATTAATTATGTGGGGAGTTTGACTGCAGTTTTTTAGATTTCACAAAAGTCTGTAATGAGTAAACGAATAGTAAGGAAGATGATTCTTCAGCAGGCAAGTGTTACAAATAAAGCAGAAAAAAAGAGGTATGCAGACATAATCAGAATTATCCACAGGGTTGCAGCTCTCAGCTGTCCTGATGGGAACAGAAAGTTACCACTCAAGTTTTTTTGTAAAAGTAAACAAGCCCACAGGATACTGAGTGAAGACAGTGGACACCTGAACCCCACAGGGCCATGGAGCAACCTCCAAATGACAACGACTTGGTTGAATCTGCAACAGGAGGAAGCACTTACAGCAAGATCTTCACTTTTGCTTGTATTTCATACATTTCCTGCCCCTTTCCCTCCCTAACAGAACACACCTTCAGTCTGCAGCATAGAACCACCACAGTGCTGCAAATAAAACCAAACACGTGATATTTGGTCATTTGTTTGGAAAAATAGCCCATGGGTGGAACTAGATTTTTTTTTTTTCTGATAACACTGTCATTTCTAGACTCAAGGTAAAAAGGAACAAAAAAGCTTTGTGAAATGCCATGAAAGAAAACAAAATATAAGAACCTCTTTAGTAAAATCTTTTGCAAAAGATTTTTATGGCTTAATAGAAATATTTCTAATTAAAAAAACAACAACTATTTAAGAAAGAAACTTTTTTAGAAAATATATCCATACTTCTTTAGTAAAAGACACTCTACCTCAAAAGTACCTGAGAACTATTTCAAAATACTTAAAGCCTGAGATCCTTGTGTCAATAACACCTCTCTACCAAAACCATATCATAATGATTTAATTTTCAGCAGCCTTTTCGATTATTGTTCACCCCAACTTATAGCACTTAAATCTGAATTAAAACAGCTACAATATTTTATTGATACACGTAACAAGAAAAGGGAACAAATTAAAAAGGTGATCAAGGGATAAATGAAGAAGGAAAAACTTCAACTGAGTATGAGAAGCAACAGAAGTATTGTCACATGAAGGGGGCTCTCAGATGAGCTTGCAAGCAGTAGAAGTATAAATGATAAAAAAATGTTTGAAATCAGCTGTTTTTAGCGAATGAAAGCTGCAGTTGAACACGTGTTGGACACAAAAGGCATCTCTACTACAGCCATGTCAGAGTATTAACCGCAAAATGCTCCGAAGACATTTGCACACAAGGAATATCTAAGGGTCACAAACAAAAAGACCATACTGGTACTGTCAAAGGAATTGGTCTTTTTTTTAATATTTTTGAAAAATAAATTCTTTTTATGTGGTCTCAAATGAAAAGAACTATGTTAGAGACCTCAGTATTGTACAAAGAGATGGAAAGAAACACTCCACTCCTATAGTTTTCGGCCTACATAGGCAAGAGACACAAAAAACGACAATAGGAACAATTTGTGAACATTCATCTGGTTGTTGCAGCAGAATCCAGAAATTCCATCTGAATGCACTATCCAGCATGTTGTTAACTATAAGCATGATACTTTCAAAAAAGAAAAAGAGATAATATTTGAGGAGAAATAGTTGAGAGATGGTGATAACAGTGCAAGTGAGGAAACAGACAAAATTTTAGCCAAGATGTTACACCAAGAGATTGCTTTGATGCAGATGCAACAGAGCAGTGAGACAGCACCTGCAAATACCTGGTAAAAAATGTCACTGTTTGGTTTCACAGAGGTTGGGTTTGAACTCTCAGTAGCTTTCCCTTATACTGAGCTATGCAAAGCCTTCAGCTGTCATTCCCTCTAAAGGGGAGCAGTAATCAGTTGACATCAGGGGGAAAGGCCTAGAGAAAATTAGAAAGGAACACAGTTGTGTGCTACCACACATCCATCATCTGCAACAATGATGGAAAGCATATTCTTCACTCAAGAAAGGGTTCCCAATGTTTTCTAGCTCAAAGATTAAGCCACAGTAAACACAGTAAACCTGTGCAAGGGTTTAGCAATGGTCTTGATAATAAGCAACTTCCAAGCCAGCATGGGTTCCTACAGGATACCCTGAACTACCTGGAAATATTCCTCAGATATCTGTGTCTTACCTGTGAGGCTCTGCCTTGTCATGAAGTGTCCTTTCTTCTTCTTCCAAGCTCAGATGATTACTTTTGGGAAAGAAGGTGTACTGGGTTTGAGGGGACTTGTGTTTGTTTTCCTGTTTTCTGGTGAGCAGTAGCTTTCCCGGCATGTGCAATACTATTGATTAGCTCAGTGGTGTTTCACATATTATCCAGGATAGCTCACTTTGTAGTTCTTAGTTAGTGTCCCATGACCTGTTTTTCTGCTCCCTTTTTTTCAAATGCAAGATATTTTTCTATAATAAGAAACCTATAATCTGGAATATTATCATGGGATCAATAAGTTGGTCCAGCTATTCCTTTTTCAAAACATTTTAAAGCAAACAGAAGTCATAAGTTAGCACATACCAAACAAGTAAATGATGTCTTGGTCATTTCAAAAGAAGAGTCTGATCTTGCAAAATTTTCTGATTTGAGGGAAATTGTGCTTGATATGTAAACAGCATTTGAAAAAGTGCCTCCCATATCCAGACTGAGCCTGGAACTCATCTCCCCTGATCTGAACTAAGAGTCAGGTGTTGAGGTGTTTAGACAGCTCACTCAAAGAAATCATCACCACTATTTTTCCTTAGCACCTGGATAAAAAAATGTAGCCTCACAGTACTCTGTATACTGTCTCTCTTGGGTAGTCATCCTTAAAGAGAAAATATTGCCACTTCTCTCTGTGGTCTGCAGAAAGAACCTAAATTACTGGTCCAGACTATGCTTGCAGAACTGAACTTCAAACAGTTCATGATTCCCCCCTAGATAAAGCATATGATAATTTCTTCTACTCATAGGATAAACTTTTAAAATCATTGCTTTGTGTTAATTGCTGCTCTGAATAAAGGGGTTTTATCCATAGCTTCATATTGTAAGATTTTATTTATATTTATTTTATCTGTTTTACCTCCACAAATCTAACTCTAGCAAGATCTTGGAAACCTTGGATTACCTCTGGCTCTTCTTTACTTCTATGCAAGCAAACTGACTTCTCAAAGTCAGAAGAAGCAACATCAAATAAGACTTCCCTAGATCATTTGGGCCCATAATTATTCTTTTGATGGAAGTGAAAACATACATGTCTGTTTATGGATCCTTTTAGATATATTTTCTTGATTGATCACAATTTTTGTCTCATCTGATGAGCATACATAACAGACATATATTGCTAGGTTTATCCTTTCAGAACTATTCAAAAAAGGAGATTTTACAATATGGGGCATAAAAAATAAATAAATCAGCCTAAGTAGATCACTTAGAAGACATATGCATTATTAGGTCACATTCTAAATGTTGTGAGGAACATGGCCAAAAGCTGGTTAAAACCCAGCAGTAATCCAGAAACCTTAAAGAAAAGAGTATGAGCAGTGATCATAGTGTTCATCCTCTGATAGAGCACATCTTTATACAGCCTAAGATTGTATTTTAACATCATTCAAAGCCAGTATTTGAACATTTTTCTGAAATTTTTCCTCTCAATTACATAAATCTATCACACAGGTGATCACAACAGTGATAGGCGAGGCACTGCATTATACACACCTCCTTCTTCACATCATTTAAGCCTTTTGATCCTTTTTAATTTCTTTCCAAAGCAAATTAGAGCATTACCTGCTACTGAGTTTTTTTGCCCCACTGGTTTCCCATAGGTTTCTTTGGGTTCTAGGCACACTTCAATTATTAAAATAAAACATCAGCGATTGGCTGTTGAAAATGAAAGAGAAAAATCTTTGATTTTCCAGCATTTGGTCTGTAAGCCTAGTGGGTTTCTTTTATTTTTCTGATTCAGTGATTATTTGGCTGACAACTATCAATTCATAAACTCTTAGCAGGTCTGTTTGTAAAAGCACCAAAACATGAAAGTATAAGCTGATACATCTGTGCTTTCTCTCAGGGTTTTTGTGGGATATGTTGGTCCTTCCCCTTGTTGTAAGAATAATAAACATTTCTTTCTGTTCTAGGTGATCTTTATTACATCTATTTAACAAAGCATTTCTGTTACTTAATTTCTCAGCAAAAACCTTATCAATATAATTATTAGCAGTACCAGACCTTGGAATGTCACTCTCTTCTGTTAGATAACTAGCAATTATACAAACATACTCCCAAGAGGAAGACAATTGTCACAGCTTGAAAAAGAGAAATTCAGATCCAAGAGTAAGCCGGAAAGTAGAGATAAGGGTCTCCACAAAGCATGTAATGAGATGAATAGATGACCCTGTGTTTTTCTTGTTCCCAGTTCTTTAGCTTGTCAAGGGCTGAAATTTTCATCCACCTTCCCACCAGTTCTTCACTTCCAACTCCCATTAACAAATTCACACTGGACCTTTCTTTCAATGCTTAATGCCATCTTCACTCCCCTTGCCTTAAAAATGAGAACACTGGTGAATAATTTACAGTGTCTAGAGTGCTTCTTTAAATACATTAAATTTAATGTAAATTTAAACTGAGGATCAAAGCAGATTCCTCAAAATACAAAAGTCAAGGTTATTTTGACTGTTCATTGCTGTTATTTAAAAGGAGATGATCAACACAAATATTTGGAACAATCCATATGAGAGACCATAATCAGTCTTATACAAAGGGAAAACCATACAAATGAAGTAATCTTTTGGATATTAACAGGCAACCCTCCAAAAAAGTTTAGGTATGCAATTTACAAAGACATTATTTTATTCTTTGTCAATACAAATAGTATTTTAAACTGAAAAGGTCAGACAAGTAACATTCCACATAAATGATTCATGTACCAAGTACACAATAAACTGAGAATAACCAAACTTTATTCAATGAATGAAACATCTGGGCCCTGAATATCTGTAAACAGTTTGGAACTAAAGCTGAAATTTGAAGACATTGTCCAAAGTTGCTGGAATGTAAATCAAAATTACAAAGAATCCTGCAACTCACTGCACGTTTATTAAGCATTTCTAATCTCATACAAAACTGAAAATGTCCAGAAGAATTTAAGTGAAATGACAACATTTCTAAGAAGTTTGACATTCATTTTCCAGGAAGAATAAACCAATATCTAACCTACATTCAGTCTCTATAGGTCAATGACTCCACATAAATGAGCTGTGAATGTATTACACATACTCACTTTCTCTCCTACCTGTATATGGATATACACAGGGAGACCAAGGATTAAGCCACCACAATACTTATTTTAGTGAAAATTTTCTTGATACCAAATATTTTATTTCATACTACATTTGAAAGCAAAAATTTTTATTCTGGCTTAAACTGTTCTTGTTTGTTTGGTTGGTTTGTTTTGTTTAAAAGCTGAAGAGTCATTTTTGAAGGAAACATTTAGAATCAATAATTCATTCAGAATCCAGAATTCTCATTCAGAAATAATGAGAAAAATAAATCAGTATTTTTAATGACTTATTATTTCCAGTTGAATCGAGAGGTAAAGTTAGAGTGATGTTTATTTTCTCATAGACTTTAGCATATACAAAAATAAAGTGCACAGCTCTAGGTGAAAAAGTCAAACCTAACTAAAATGGTTTTGAGGACACTTAGGTGAGAATAGGCCTGCTGAAATGGCTCTTTCAAGATTTATTCTCTGCTACAAATATGAGTTCCACCAAAATGAGTTCCTTTCTTCTGTAATAGCAACAGCCACATCTCTAACATGAACACATTTAAATGGAAAATATGGGCCTAGAATTATGGACTCATATTTGCAGATTGAGAGTATCTGTAGTAAATTCAATTGATGTGGGTTCACATTACCGTATTTGAGAGCAAATTAGTTGTTACTGCCCTCTTCACTGAATATTTGATTGACCTGTTAGAAATGACATTAAAACATTATGAGTCATGATGGCATTTTCTTAATAGCTGCTTCAGTTCACTGTGCATGTGTGGAAAATTTCTTTAAATGAGATTTGAAATTTACCTATTATGGGATAAACCCTACTCCGTCTCTGGTGTTAGCTGAAGCTGACAGAATGAGCTTCTGTAAAGAAATTCACTACAGAATTTGATGTGTTTTATCAGGGATTGTCATGCCAACAGAATGATAGCAATAGGATTTTATTTTGAATTAGTTTTTTATGAAATGTATTAATTCATTGTTTATACCAAGACATCCATGGCTCACACATGTATTTCTGCTTAGTGAGGAAAGTGTTAAATTTCACCACTAATAATTTATTTAACCACAATATTTTTAAAGGTTTACAATACAATACATTTTAATAATCTTGGAAACTTAAGAAGCTGTCTCAAAGTAAGCAAAAAAAAAAAAAAAGCAGAATTCATCTGTGTGCTTACTAGAAAATCTGATTCAACACTTTTCCTTGAATAGCTGCTCAAGACAGAGGTCATTGTATGTTTTTAAAATTCAGTCAGGATAGAGCTTATTAAATGAAGAGCTCACAAGAAAGACATTAAGGCAGACACTTCTTAACCCATAAAATCAAGGGAGAAAAAAAGTAGCCATCATTGTCTTCCTGCTTGAAGCAGGACAGATTTCTGATATACAGAAAATGTGGAAGGCAACCACAGCTTCACAATTTCCTGGTGCCTTTCATCTAAACACCACATAACACTAAAGAAACATTAATGAATTAAGCTGTTAATATAACACAGTAAGGAAGGAATGTGGGGGGGTTTTGGCAGATATCCTAGTACCCTGAAGTTGCTGATCATAATATGATCCAAAGCAACGTTTGGAAGCCATGAAGAAAAAATTACACCTTTTTTCATAATCTACGGAGTGCTTTGTGAGAAGGAAAAAAACACTACCAAGATGTTGCTGGTTGAGTAATTTTTAATATATGTCAATGAAAAGAAAAAGAAAGAATTAAGAAGAACATTCATGGAAAAAAAGTCAATTTCGAAATCATGTCTGTTATTTAGGTTATCTTCCATTTCTTGACTTCCAGAGTTCCTAAGAGCCCCATTTAAGTTTTGAAAATACAGAACTAGTTAGCAAAACAAAAAAAAAAGACAATTCAAGTTACAATTAATTAAACTCTTCAGATTATTTAGCATAGGTGTGAACAACTTTTCACAAAAACAGTAGCTTGAATGTTAAAAACATGTCTGGACATTAGCACTTCCAGTTCTTGTAAGGCTTGGGAAGAAGAGAAAATTATCACCGTGTAATGATTTTAAATCATAGGTGGAAAATCTCACATGAGATAAACAGACACACCATCAAAGATTTTTCTAGAATTCTGTGAACTTCGTAAGGAAATTTCAGTCAATGTAAATAAAGAGCTTTCTGTTAGTGTGTATCCTCTGAGGGACCACATCTTATGCAGGCAAAGAATGTATTCTAGCATCATTTGAAGCCAGTATTTGAACATTTTTTGGAAATTTTTCCTCTCCATTATATAAGTCTATTATAAAATAACAACAGTTAAGAACTGGGCTTGGACTGCAACATCCCTTTCATTTCAAAGTATATACTTGCAGCCTTTTGGGATTATTTTTCTCCTAATACAGATGAGAATAAAACATTTATTTAAAAAAACCTACAAAATGTCCTAACTATAGAAAAATATCAGTGATAAAACATCATTAGAAGCATTTAACATCAGAGCAACAAATTCTTGGCTTCATTACTGTAATTCAACTACATAAAACAAAACATTTTATTAGATGGCAATGATAAGGTCTTGTGTTTCTTGGCAGGAAAATAAAATAAAAAATTACCTTTGTAAACCACAGTAACAAGCTTTTTCATTCTGTTCCTTTGCTCTGACAAACCACATGTTCATGGGTTTAGAATAAATAAGTCATAAATAACAATAGGACTAAACCAAAATAAATTTGTACATGTGTTATTTTACTGCATACCTATCATCTTCATTATTGTTCAAAGGTTTTTGGCTCCCATTTATACAAAGCTCTCTTCCATATTTGTGCATAGCAGAAAAGAATCCACAAGTCTGGGCTTTACCAGCTGCTGAAAATCTGAATCTTCCAGTCCATCAGGACTCATAACTGCTAGTCTCCTCAAGGCTGCCTAGAAAAACAAAACAGCATCATTGCAGACCAGTCAGGTTTGGTGATGTCTTCACTGCAGGAATCCATTATAACCATAACTAAATAACAGCCAGAACTCAAAATTAAACTGTGCAGGTCTATGAATTCTGCTGCCTGGGTAATCTCTCCTTACTGTCTTAACCTGTCAGATGAGTCTTCCATAAAGCAAAGTTATTAAATGACAATTATTTTGGGGCACATTACTTTTAGACCTGAACAGCAGGTCTCAGTATAAGCCCACAGACACCAGTGACAATACCTATCAGAGCTTGAAGCAGCTTATGTCTCAAGGACAATGTTTTGGCCACATTTTTATCAGAAAACATCTTCAGGCAGCTACTAAAATAGCAGGAGAAGGAGAATTTCTGAGACAGGGAGGTAGGTAACGTCTCAAGCAATAGGCATAGAATCAAGGAATGTGCAGCAACAATTTCAATGAGACAGAAAAGTCATAGTCTGGGCTGCTGCCACTGTTCTGTGGTCTCTGCTCTAACCACACAAGATTAACAAGTCTTCTTGGCATGTAGGAAGAATAATCACAGCATTTTCTACGCTCGCATTTATACTTTCCTCATCCTGAATGAGACCTGCTTAAATGAACAAGCTGCAATAACCAAGCTTTACTTTTACATTTAAAATGGCATCAATATCATAAAGCACTGTCAAACAATATTCTTCAGTCTTCAATTCACCAGAGCTTGTGCTCCAATCCTAGATCACCCACATCCCCAGAGCCCTTTCACAGAATGCTCAGTGAAATAATTCAGCTCTGGTATTTGGCTCACAGGCCGTGCAGTGCAGGGCCAGCAGATGGGATCTTTCTCAGAGCAGAGAAAGTGTAAAGATTCTGTTGCCCACTCCTTGGCTGGGCACTATATTGTCTTGGTGACACAAATAGGACAAAAAATTGGATTGGAGTGGAAGCAAGAAATATCTTTTCCCCTTTTTGGATGCTTTACATAAATATTTTCATATATATGTGTAAGTGCAGATAAAGGGCTCCCACCCCTGTGACTCAAGGCTAATTTCAACAAACATAGAACAGAATGGAATTTAGGAATTAATGAATCCTTAAATTCCAAAGTGTTCCAAGGAAATTCTTTGGTGCTCAATAAATGTGAAGATGAAGCCATTTTTTCTTATATGCTTAAATCTTCAATCCAAGGATGAATAATTGACAGTGTACAGGATTATGCTTAAGGGGAAAAGCAGGAGACCCTGACATGAATTTAAAACATTTCAGCAATACTTAGGCATTTGAAACCTAAAGGGATGTTTTTTCCTTAATTTTCCAGTGTAAGCATGAAAGGAAGACTAAAATGTACATACCAGACATGCCACTAGAACAGAATCACTGTTATTTCTTTCTGTTGGTGATCTGCAAAGTTTAATCAGGCGAGGAATACCTGAGTGCACAAAAGAGTGTCAGGAGAAATGATTTAGAAAAACAACTTCTTATTTTGTGATATTTTTTAGATGCATTATGTTTATCTTTTTTTAGTAGATCTGATCTCTAATGCAAAGATGATATGCAAATACTTAAGGGACTTTCCATGGAGCTATGCAGTTCAGAGCAGTCATAATTAATAGTTGCAATGCATAAACAAATAAATTGGGTTTACTCGCTGCTGCAGTTTCAGAGTGGAAATTGTGACCTCCATTTCTTCCCTACCAATCCTCCCACACACCCTTAAAAAACTCCTACCCAAGGAACACGTTCCCTCCCATTGGATTCATCACATCTGGACCTGCTGGGGTCCCAGTTTTCTGTGCCCTGAGAGATCCTGCCTGAGGGTTTACATAAAGGACTGGAGGAGGCAGCAGTGCCAGTTGGCACAGTAAGGCACAGCTACATGTTGAGTGGATGCTGCACCTCAGGTTCCTCTGGGAAATGAGCCAGAAGTTCATTTAGCTCCATCTCCTCAGTTATCCTCTGGACAGACTCTATAGGGAATATCTTTCAGAAAGTTTACCAAGTGAGGCTAAAAATTAAAAAGAGCTTCTCTTTTGAGGCTGGCAGTTCCTCCCTCTTGCAGTGCCATGAAGCAGAGGACACATCCTTACAGCTGAGTTTCACAGCTGCCTCTGCCACCTCAGGATCTCGGCTGAGCCGTGCCAGGGTAACTGCAGATTTCTGCTGGACTCGCTCACAAGCTGCAGCTTCTGCTGGATTTCCCGAGGAGGATTTCTCAAAGAGCATTTCCATTAAAAGTTGAACACCTTAAAGAATACAAGAGCCATCATTATCCACTCTCCAACAAAAAAACCTCAAAAAAGTAAAGGGAAAAGGAAAGCTGGGTGGATGCAGACCAGCCACTGCCCAAAAAGGGCATGGAGAATACATAAATGAAGGCTGCAATTTTTACATCACCACCCAGCCACATCTGATCTATGCGTACGTTTGTCTTTGCTAGGAAGCTACAGAACTTCTGGAACTAGAAAATGCACTCTTTCATCCTCTAAAAGTTGGTATTTTAAATTTCATGTATTTATTTCAGTCAACCAAATGTAATTCCTTATTTGCTTCTAAGTTAACCTAAAGGTAATCACTACCTGAAAAACCTGAAGCGACATATTTCAGGTCTCTAAATGAAGTTTCACTCTCAATTAATTATTTATTTATTTGTTTAGATATTTTTAAGCAAACCTTTTAAAGTTTCCTTCTCAAGCTGTTTAAGGGAATTTTAGAATGAGGAATCCTTTAATGAAGGAAATTATGAAATTCTGTTTCTTGGAGCTTACTGTATGACAAACTCTTCACTCCAGAAGAGACAATGTTAACCATACCAAAGCAGCTTCATTAATTTATTGTTGCCTGTAGGAGTTGATATTCTTCTTGTAGCACCACAAAAAAAAGATGATCATTTCTCTTTTCTAGATTATTTTAAGTGTAAAGACAATTATGTGCTATTAGACTCCATATGCTATTAGGCATTCAGATTACATCAGGTAGCATCAGAGGATTTTAGCTGTTAGAACATTTGCATAAATAATTCAGAGAATTATCATCAGAACCATGCAGCTAGATAATAATCAATCAACATAAAAACAGTTGAGAAGAAAGTGCCTAAATTCTCCAGCATTCAAAGACCATTCTCAGAATGTGGCCTCTGACTAGCACCTGCTCATTATAACATTAGGCAGACACAAAAATAATTTTACACACAGGATGAGTGTAAACCCCTCTCAAATCCAGGGGGAAAATGCTTCTTGTGAAATTCCATGGCAGAGTGTATACACAAATGTGACTTGGTGTCATCATCCCTGACAATCCACTGCAGTGTCTAGCACGAGTTAGGCCTACTTGGCCTAGCAAAGAAATACATGTGAATTTTCACTGCTATTTAATATTTCCCACAAAAAAAAAAAAAAAAAGGCAAACAAACAAACAAACAAACAAACAAACAAACAAACAAACAAACCAAGGTACCCATCTTACTATATTGCTTGGCCATGGATTTGCTGGTAGGTGTATTGGTAATGCATTTACATCTTTCCACAATATTGCCTGTATTACCACAATACAGGTTGCTGAAACACTTTCTACTACTATGCTTTGCATCTAGGAATAAGTCACACACAGAGAACACCAGCAATGTGGTCACAAATGCAGTTTCCTAAAACAGTGGCGTTTTATTTGGGTTGTGTAGAGCCATCCCCAGGACTCATTTTGCACCCTGCAGCAATGTGCAATATCCAGCAGAGACAGGATGCAAAATGAAGCTTTGTTAGTGAAGCCTTTCTCCTTTACCTTGTAAGTACTACATTCCCATCTACTTAGTCTCTCCAGAAACAAATAAAAAACACAACTCAGCTGAAATACATACCATTTCCTTGAATGACTTCTGAAGCACACTGGTCCAACACAGACATGTTTGCCAATATTGTTACCACCTGTTGTTAAAAGGAGAAGGAAATATGAAGTCTAGTCCTACAAGTCAGTAATATTAAATATCATTGTGGTTCATAAAATAAATATGGCAGAAATATGGAAAATATTTGGGAAGTGCTGTTATTGCTCTGAATTGTTTCAGGTGGAATGCTAAGAAATTTTTGCAAGAGATTTGAAGTTTTGAGTTTTGATTCAAGGGAATATTTAAGGAATATTTTTCAGTTTTGTTGAAGACAAGAATTGTGTGTATGTCAAGGCACTGTCTAAAAGCACCTGGACTTCAAATTCTGTTTATGCCTTTCCAGAGACAAAGACCATGGTTAGGCTTTGTACCAACACATTCTGTGTTGATATGTGCACAAGCACATTCTGAGATCTTGATTCACAGAATTTTCTATCTCAAATAGTCTTAACTGTTTCTGAGATTAGGTGTAACTCAACTTGCTTAAAGTGATGCAGCAGGCTACTGACAGAGACCAGACCCTGTGGTGCTGTTGGCTTTCAGTCAGGCGTTCCCTTCATTGATATCACTTACTTTCTCACACATCCTGCAAGACATTCTTCCCAGTCCTTCAAATAGTTTGCTTTTTGCATGCAGACACGTCCCAATATTAACAGCGTGTGTGAGAGACCAAATAATAAATGCTAGAGATGGTCAGAATGCAAAACAGAAATAAAATTCTTTATTCAGAGGTTTTAAATTTTCTCTAATCTAATCCAGGAAAACTGACCAGCCTCAAAAATAATTGCCAGTTTTGGAACTGGTTATCAGCTTTTTAACAGTACAGTGTCAGTTCAGAAACCAGCAAACTTCTTAGATGTAAGGAGGCATGAGATCAAATCACCATTCTGATCTCACTTTGCCATTTTAAAAACAAGGGTGACTCATTTCCGATGCTGTGACATAAAGGTCTTCCACTTTTGAAGGTAGTGTTACAGTGTCATCTCTCTGAATAAATATACTTACTTAGCATGCAAATGTGTTGCTGAAACTCTACAGAGTGACAGGTAGAAATATGGTAACTCAGTGTATGTCTATGTATTTATTCCATATTAATTATTAACTGTGTTGCAGGCAGAGTGTATATGTTTTCTCATTCTAAATTATATCCCGTTAATGAAAATTGCTTCCTCTGTGCAGAATCTGTACCCCATGTGGCTCTCTAAGCCACAGATGAAGAATTCAATTAACCACAATTTGAATACATGCCAATTATTCCACTGCTTCAAGTTATTTTGTCTAATAAGTATTTTCATACATAAAAATAGGTTGTGTGCATCTTTTGACACCAAAAAATTATTTGAGGTTATAGCTATACTTCCTTAGCGTTGATTATGTGGCCCCCATATTTTGCCAACATTTATGGACTAACTTAGAGGGTTTGTATGTAACATTCTCCAGAGGGGTGTAAAAAAGACCCTTATGATCAATGACCACCAAGTTCTACCTATATCGTTTTTTAAAATCTTAGTAGGACTCAAAAGGTAGTTAAGTCATAGATTAGGTCACTCCATAGGGATGGATTTCTTTTCCCAAGAAAATTCATTTTCCTGTGATGTAAACAATGCAACAAAATAGGATAATGTAAAAGTATAATAGGCAATCAGAATAAAGAGTTGGCTTTAAATGCTCTATTTCCCCTACACTTTCCTATTTTAAAGTTCAGGCAACTTACATGAAAATTTCCTCAGTAATACAAACCTCAGTAATACAAAGTTCAAGGAAGTTTCCTATTAAGGATGAGCTCTCTAGAGGAAACACAAACAAATGTAGACTCAATTTCCTTTAGGAAGTAAGACTTCTGTGAGCACTGGTATTAATGAAGTCTCATCTCTTTTGGATTTAGAGTTGATCAAAAAACATAAATAGATGTTTTCCAGTAGGTTCTCCCCCACTGTAATTTTTTTTCTTTTTGTCTAACGATACACAGGCTTGCACTGCAGTCTTTATCTTTGCTTCTTTTCCTATTTTCTGGCTCCAAATTGCATAAAGCCTTAGGCAGTCTCAAAAATAGCTACGAAGTCCTGTTGAATCAGCAAACCAGTTCAGATGTTATTGTGAGACATGGAGCACACAAACAGATACACATAAAAGTGACTGCCTAACCCACATTTCACAGCTGAAAATTACTGGAAAAGAATAAATACCAAAACCTCTTTCAGAACTAAAATGACTTTGAAATAATTGAAAAACTTTCAGATATTTAACATGGAATCTCTACTGTTTAACTTCAATTTTTAATATTAATTTCAGTACTTGCTCAAATAATTGACCCTGTTAAAGAGCACACTCCATGATTACAAAGCCCTGGCACCTGACACAATTTATGTTTCTTCCAATTTTTCTCAATTCCTAAGACACACAATGAACCTGTGGTCAACTCAAAGTGTAAGAATGAAGACATCCTGAAGAACAGGACACCTGAGCCAAGGTAATCTCCCAGAGCCATCCTACCATGCAGAAGGAATGTGCTGAAGCCACCCACCAACTCTTGACATGTGGGATTTGTAGATGTGCTATTAAGCAAATTTTGTCAGGGAATTCAATATAATTCTCTATCTCAGCACCTGTATCTCTGCTAAGCAGATCTGCTTTGGAGGTGGATCTTGACCCATGCATTTCCAGTATCTGTATTTTAGCAGTGTTCTCAGATAGACTGACCCAGGCTGGTCCACGTTCCACTCCCTGCTATCCAAATCCATCAAGAATTGCAGGTGCCTCTCTAGAGCAAGAGTCTGATAAACCTGGATGCAGTTTTCTCTGTGATCTGGAAGCCCTAAATCCACTGTACCAATGAAAACCACAGAAAAATAGACTTCATCAAGAAATGATCAGCATAGAATCACAGAATGGCTTGGGTTGGAAGGGACTTTAGAGACCATCTAATTCCAATCCCTGTCATAGGTACAGACACTTCCCACTTGATCAGAGCTCCATCCAGCCTGGCATTGGACATTTCCAGGGATGGGACATCCACAGCTTCTCTTGGCAACCTGTTCCTGTGCCTGACCACCCTCACAGCAAAGAATTCCTCCCTAATATCTAATCTAAACCCACTCTTATTCAGTTTGAAGCCATTCCCCTTGTCCTGCCACTACATGCCCTTGTAAAAAATCCTCCCCCACGTCCCCTGTTGTCTCCCTCAGCCCTGGAAGGGCTATGACATTAGTCTGCCATCAGATGGGATGATTCAGGTCAGTGTCATGAGTAGCACTGCTAAAAACAACCAGAGGAACAGGCCTCCAGGGTTCCTCCTGTGCCCAACACCTGCCTGTTTCGCTGTGCTCATCTCTACACACCCAAAGCATGGGGCAGTGAGACACAGGAAAAGGCAAATCGTCAGGAAAGGAATTCTCACACCAGCTCATGTTTTAGCACCTTCTGAAGGGGCACCAACTCGGCAAAATATCAACATGCAGAGATTTCACTGGGAGTAGTAAGATTTTTCACAAGAGTAAGAGGCTAAGTAGGTAATTTTCAGAACTTAAAAAAAAAACCACGCCCAAAATCAAGAGGCTCTGAAGGTTCATCTTTAAATGTTTTTTTGGTGAACTGAGTATAAAGAGATATTTGAGGGGGAAGGGTGCCTTTAGGTCCTTGGAAAATTTCCCTATTTAATAAATAAATTGAAAAAACAACAGTGTTATTTCATATTTTTCAAATGTCAACACAGCATCATCTTTTTAGTCTTGCAGTTGCCCTGGAAATTAATCTGAAATCTAATCAAAAATCTCTATTTTTATAAGCAAAATAAGTAAACTGATATTAAACACAGATACATCTCTAGTGACAATATCATACATATTATAACATTGGCAGTATTGATAATTTTTTGATTATGCTATATATATATATTTCATTATTTAAAATTTGTTTCTATTTCTGCATAGTTTCCTTCCACTCCCTCTGACTTTCACATACTGAATTTATGAGTGGTGGTTCCTTTTAAGTTCTGTAGTCTGCTTTACCCTGAACCATAGGAATTTCAGTTGTCAAGGGCGATTTAAATTTGAGAAACCATGGTTAATTAAGAACCTTTAAAATAGTTTTCTTCAAACAGCAGTCACCTTGGTGTTTTGTTAAATATGTAATTACTAACACTATAATAAAACTTTTCTAAACAACTAATGGTGACTAATGCTCATCAACCAGTGTACAAAGGTACTGAATCTTTTTACAAAAGTAAAAACTAGATACAAATGCTTTGCTATAAAATGAGATACACTGAGAGTGTAAATCTGTAGTTATCAAAGAAATTTAAACTTAAAGAACACCTAAGAAACAGAAGGCTTCTCTGAAAACTTTCCCTCAGTGGGAGATTTAAGAAAGTTTGTCCCTTTATTGTGAAACCAACTGCTAAGGAAGAAAGACGGCAAAGGATTTGGAGGGAGAAAGCACACATTTTAGCCTGCTAAAGGGCCCATATCTTCCACAACTGAGGGTCCCTTACCTCATTTGTGGGAGAGGAAAGTGTCTACAGACATAGAAGGTGTGGTGCTAATTTACCTTTATTGATAAAAAAGGCACACTGCTCAAGGCTTTTATCAACAGTCCTGACATAAAAAGAAAGACAAGCTCAAAATAGGAATTAGCAAGTAATTTAATAGAGTGGTAAAGTAGATCAATACAGAATTGCTAATTCGCTTAGTTAATTACTCCTTTAAGGCTGATTCATCGCTAAGTAATATTAATTTTTGTACATATTATAAGAGCATTTTGTAATTCATTCAAATAAATGACACAAGCATAAATCATAGCGTGTCTGCAAAGTTCCAGATGACAATCTTCAGAAACAAAGTGGCACCAGAAAACTACTCAGAAGCAAGACAGAGTCTCTGTCTCTGAAGGTAAGCTAAATTCACCTGAATGTCACAGTGCAAGATCCATCCACAGGGAGACAGCAAAAGAGTGCATTTAACAGGCATCAAGAACAGGCATTACAGCAAGTTGAGGTAGAAAAAACCTTTCAAGATATTATCTATCAGGAGGAAAAACTTCAGTAAGAAACCTCTGGAAATTTTCTTTGGGACATTATATTGCTTAAAATACAATATTTTAAATTTAAATTTATTAAATTTAAAAATATTAAATTTAAAATATAATATTTAAGCAATATATTGCTTAAAATAGAAAATAACTCCAATTGCTCCTGATTGCCATTTTTGTGATTGGAAATTTAGTTTTTCTTCCTGAAAAAAGGAAATAAATACACCTAGATGAGCAGAAGAAGCTAACATCCCCCCAAAATAATAACAGTGGTTGGAGACAGGATCTGCTTGCAAAGTCTAGATTTATTCTGACACTGTGCCAGGGAACTGTAATTTTGGCATGCTGAGACAGAGCAATAGAGACTAAAGCTGTAGGAAACTTACATTTTGGAATGAAGGAAGTCTTTACTACGTTTTTATTTACTTTACTTCCTATTGCTGACTAATCTAGATAAGGAATAGGCAGAATGGCCAGGTTCTCAGATTACTTGTTTTAAAGAAGCACATAGGATATGCACCCTGTATGGGTCACATTGTGACAGAACACATCCCATAAACCAGGGCATATAACTAAAGGACTGATTGAGCTAGTGGCCATAGCTTTCTGTATTTCAGGTTAAAACCTGGGAGTGGGGGGAAAAGAATACCCATCTCTCAAACTTCCTTCAAGGCATTGAAAAGCTTCTCATGTTTTGAAACGGGTTCAAACAGCCAAAGGCACCTAAGAGATCTGATCTCCCCAGAGCAGATTACAAATCAGCCTTTCAACACAAGTTAGTTTTTCAACTGAGCTGAGATTTTATTTTTCCAGCTGAACCCCTTGCTTTGCAAGTGGGAGCACATTATCTTATCCTGCATAGAGTCTAAAATATGAAAGGCAGAATTTTAACTAAGCAGGAATTTCGACTCAAAAATTTTAGTGATTAAGATAGGCAGTCAGTTTGGACCCCTGAAACATAACAATCCGTACCATTGACCATATGATGCCAGTCAGTAATGTTATTTATTTCTGCTGGTTACATGGGCATGAAAAGACAGAGATAAGCAGTTAAAAAGAGAAACAAAAGACATCAGGAAAATTATTACAATCTTACATAGGAATCTAACTGGAATATCATTAATATAATGGTGTGGTTAAAATTCAGATAGTCAGGTGACTTTGGCCTAATTTTCATTTTTACATCTGTTACCAGCAGCCATCTTTCTTGATTTCTTAAGCTTTTTAAAATAACTTTTTTTTTTTAATTTATCAGTTCTCTTTATAGCTATATTTGTTGAAATCGTGTCTTCTCTGTGTGGTCTAGTCAATGCTGGAAAGGATCCCACACTTTTAATGCAGAATTACCAACCACAGTGCACAGTCAGGCCTCTCAAAGAGAAGGAAATTCCAACCACATATCTAGTGATCCTGGTACTAATGTCAGAACTGGATATTGACAGAGACCTTTTATGACCTTGTCCACATGTAAATGCTCTGTTAATAAACACCCCAGAATTCAATAAACTCACACTGAGAAGTAGTACTGCAAGTTTCTTTCATACAGACAGGGATTTTCAAAAGAAAGCTAAAAGAACTCTTCTCATTAAAAACATTATTCTCAAAGTCATTCGCCAGGGCTTCAGCAACACTTAAAAATCAAAACTTCTTTATATTAAAATAACATCTGTCTCCAGTCTCCTTTTGACACTACAATCTTCATTTAAGGGGGGAAAAAGTGAGGAAGGACAGTAAAAACAAACACAAATGCCTGATAAGGAAAAAATGGTGAAAAGCAGAGAAAAGAATGTGGAACCTAGTGGAGGAATGGTATTAAGGATTTAAAATCTTAAATTGTTGGAGTCCAGGGCATTCCTTTGGTTGCCCTGGATGGTCACAGACCTCGGCAGAGAGGCCTGGGACCCAAGAAAGAGAGTTTGAATCCTGGACAGGGATGTCTGTCCAGGGGGGTTGCCTGGCACAGAGCCCAGGAAGACACAGGCTTTGATTTTAGTCCATGGAAAAAGTTTCTAACATTGAGAGAAGAATTACAAGTCACAAAAGTGTGAAAACAGTAGTTTAGCACTGCACGGGGTGAAGAATTTTGTAGTTCTGGGATTTTTAGAATGGAGGTGAATAGGGGACAAGATGGAGATTTTAGGCGGTGCCCTGGGTTCTTCTTGCTCTCCCTTGGCCTCCATCTTCTGATGTGACATGGGCACAAAGTAGTTGAGAGAAGATTGGGTCAAAGCAGAAATGACCTTTTTAGTATAGATAATAGGCATTGGCACAGAATTGTAAATAATAGATGAGTAATTATCTGTATAAAAAGGCAGCGACCTCCCATCACGGGGGGAGTTGCCCTGTGTCCGAGCTGCTGTGAACATCTCGGCTGAGCACAGAGAAATTTGTAAGATAAGAAATAATAAACACGCGAGAAACCAAGAAACACCAAGACCTTGAGATTCCTCTTCATTCGTGTGCCAAGCCAAAAGGCTTCAGAGGGACAGAGAGCAGAAAAAGAACCAGCCCGAACCACCACCAACAGCTGAACCACCAACCTGAAATCTTGGGTAAGAAAGAAAACCGAAAAAACCCGAGATTAAATGACATAGAAGATCTCAGTGTCAAAACCAGCAGCATCTCCCAAATACCAAGAAAACAGGAAAGAATTTATTTAAAAAAAAAAAAAGCAGCAACGATTTCCAAGTTTTCCTTCCAGCTTAAAAGTCTTTCTCCACCTCAAACAGTTCTGAAACATAATTCACTCATTTTAGACCTAGGAATAAGCACTTTAAAATGGATGTGTTCACTGCACATTAATTCTTTGTCTGCCTGAAAAAGAGATCAGAAGGTGTTAGGCTATACCTCTACAACTTCACAGGTAAGGTGAGAATACTAGCAGCACTGAAGAGACAAGTGGGAATGCAGAGAGAAAAATTGTATTATACATAAACATACTGTGCCCAAACATATATATTTCATATTTTTCTATGTAGAGTCTAACATGATGGTTAAAGTCAAGAAGATCCTGAATGATAAGGGGTTTGGCTAAACCCCTGTTCTAACAGTGCTTAAACTCCATTAAGACATCTGACTGTATATACTACAGCTGAATTCAGGTATTAACCCTTCTGAAAGGATATTTTTATGCTTCTTCAAAGCAGAAAATCCTTTTTCTTATACAATGCATTTTTTTACAAAACTAAGGAATCTCGACATAATGTTGCTGACTACAGAAACAGCCACATGCTTCTATAAAATGGACAACGATAATCTTGTTTATCACTGAGTCCAGCTCTCAGTTCTAAATTTCTTCCCTGACCTAATCTAACACTACCTGGGAACTGAAATAAGAAGGAAGTTGGTTGTCAGATAGTGAAGACAGGAAAAGTTTCTTATCATTGGCACAAAACAGCTTTCCAGAAGTCAAAAGGCAGAACAATTTTAAACATGCTTGAGCAGTAAAATATTTTTGCAGGCAACACACAAGGTATCCAACATCCAACTCCTGGGCAGAATGTTATTTATTTGTACCATCACAGAAAGTGATAACTAATAATAATTCTATGTCCTGTACAGAAGGACATACTGTGAATTTGAGGCGAGATAAATGGCACAAAGGAAAACAAAGTTCTGTGTTCCTTCCCAGCATTTCAGGAAAACTGTCTTCCTCCCAGTTTTAGCTTACAGTAAACCACACTTCAGTCTAGCAGAGCTGAATTTTCTTAAATCAACATTAATGCTAAAGTAGTAATATACTTAGAAACATCAGGTAGCTTTCTAGAAGTAGTTGTGCTACTTAAATCAAATATTTGCATGAAAAACAGAGCATTTAATAGAGCATTTTGAGAGGTCTTTTATACAATTTTATAATATTCAGACCATATTTTGTATCAGCTATGAATCTTCTTATTTTGTTTAATTGTTTCAATTTTTGGTATAACTCAATCCCAAATCATCTGTTTCACTAGCCAAGATGACTTGATCATTCAGAATGGACTGATCATTCAGAATCTGTTTCATTTCAGTTCATGAAAATATATTTCACATTGGTTCCATAATCCAAAATAAAATCTTGAATCAAAAAATTTTCAAACCTGCTCATCTTTAGTGAACATCTCCTTAAATGTCTACTGTCTGGGACATAATATTTTATATACTGGGAAAAGATACTGACTACATTGCTTGCCTAAAAGCATCTGTAGTCAAAAACAAAAATGGCAATTTATAATGCCCTTATAGTATTGTTATGATTATAAATTATTGTTATTATAAATTATTATAAATTATATTAATTATTAATAATAATTATTATTATCATTTATAATGCCCTTATAGTATTGTAGTGCTGTTTTTCTTTTCAGCTGAGTGTATTTTCCTCATTTCACCTGGGCACAGAGCAAATTAAAAGACAAAATATTCCATGAGAGAGACTGCTATAATTGGCAGACACCATCCCCACCCCCAAATACAAGACTGAAACAAGGGGAAGAATTCAGTCAAACCCTTATTTGTTGAGGAATTTGAAGGAAGATTTCTCTTAAGGCTTTCACAATGCCAAAGCTGTTTGATTGGCAGCTCTTAATGACAAGATGAGTAGTACTCAGATTCCACCTGGACAGTCAGTGCTCAGTAAAAGAAGACCACAAGGCAAGATTTTATAGTTCCCATTGCTGCAGGAGGCAAGGAGTCAGCTCAGAAGCTTCCTGCAGCACACCACAAAGAACATCACCCTCTCTGCTCTAGTTTCTCATTCTAAGGAAGATAAGCAATGAAATCTCCTCAGTTCTTGGAAGGAAGCCATTCAGTTTGCTGTTCATCTAGCTCGTGAGATGAACTTGCAGCTTGCAAGATGCAAAAGGCCTGGAACTAGCCTGTCACCTAAAAAGAGTCATATGTATTTCTTTCAATATCTACCTTCCTCAAAAAAAAGAAGGGACTTGCTGTGCTACCCACAGAGCAAACTGCAAACTCACAGCTGACAGCAGAATTCAGGTGAGGGCATAAAGAAATAAGGAAATCAAAGCTATGAGAGCATACAGGAGGAATAAAAAAAGACTGTGAAAGACTGTACATATGTAATGGTATACAGCCATTTCAACATCACAGCTGATAGCTCTGACTTCTCCCAAAGAGCACTACAGTAATTATGACTTAATTCTATCTTTTTATGAACAGTCCTGAGCCAAAAAACTAGTAAGTGTTATTAGAATAATACAAAACAGCCCTAATCACCCCTCTAGAACACCAATAATCACTTTCTATAGTCCACTGGGCCTTGATCTCCAAGGCCTGGCTCCTGGTTAAGGGTGAAAAAAGCCTTCTGTGTCAGTGAGGATCCCAAGTCTACCACAATTCGTCTGTGCATTAGCATAGACCTTCAGTATTCTGTGTCCCTTTACTAAAAACAAAAAAATTAGAATAGTAATGAGAAGAAAAGGGAAAGGCAAAACTACATTAGCAGTATTTGCCAATAAAAATCTGCAAACTATCTACCAGGCAGACAGGACTTGGTCCAAAGCCCACCAACGTCAATGGGCTGGGGATCAGGTCCTGATTCAGCTTTTGGAGCTAATTCATCTTTGAACTGACAACTGTATATTTAGGCTCCATATTTATCTTTGCCTCAAAGCTCTGTGCAGTCAAGTTTTGAATCCCTCCAAAGAGAGAGATTCTACAACCTGTCTGGGTCTCTGTGTCACTACTTGGCCTACTTCATGATGAAAAACAATACATACAATACAATACCATCTACTACAAACAATACGATGCAATCTTAGATATATGGAATTGCAACTCTTTTTTTATTCTTTTTTTTGAAAATCACATTAAAGCTGTCATATTTTATAATGCTCAATAAAAGAAAAAGAAACACTAAAAACACAAACAAACAAAAAACACACCACAACAAACCAAAACCAAAGAAGGAACTGAGGAACTGAAGGAGATATAGAAAGAGGCATATAATGAAAAGAACCAAGAAAAATATACATGAATAAACTTAAGTTTGGCTATGTCAAAATGGACGCAGTGCTGAAGTCTTTTGGCTTTTACACAAATGTGACAGTGACTTGCAGAGAAATTCTCACCTGATCCCGGGAATACGGAGTATCCACTATGTGTTTGTCTGAGCACGCTGCCAGGAGAATCTTCACTGCATTTAACTGGAGCAATATTTCACAAGCCATGGTATCAAAGAAAGTAATATTGGCAAGGGCTGCTGAAGCCAGCAGGAAAACTTCACCTGATGAGGCTTCTTGGCACAGTTCTAGGAATGCAGAAAAGAAGCTGAATAAAAGTCATTCCTTCATTGCAGCATTTAAAGGCAATATTTAAACATTTGCAACTTGCAGTACTGATCTTATTTGCAAATATCAAGTTCATTAACATGGAGATAAAAAAGGAAACAAAAAATATAAACTTAATTTTGTCAATTATGTAACATCATAGAGTGGTTTAGGGTGGAAAAGGCTTCTAAGATCATCCAACCAAACCCATCACTGCCAAGTCCACCACTACACCATGAGCCCATTTGCCACAGCAATACAGCTTTTAAACTCAACCACTTCTCTGGGAAGAGTTTTCCAGCACTTAACAACCCTTTCCATGAAGTAATTTTTCTTAATGTCCAATCTACAACTCCCCTGGCACAACTTGAGGCCATTTACTTCTGTTCTATCACCTGTTACTTGGAAGAAGACACCAACACCCACCTCACTACAGCTCTGATGAATGATATGCTCTACCTAGTATACCATTCTATTGGGAGTATTTCACTGCATGTTGCTCAAAATAAAGCTTTATATAACTAAATAAAATTAAATACAGAAGGCAGAAAGCTAACAGTAAATGAACTATATGAAAATAATTTCATCCTCTTCTTTAGAACAAGATACATACACTTGTTGCTTATCTCTAAATCTAATTCTCTGTAGTCAAAAGTCATCCTGCATATTTTTCAACTTCAATAAGAAGTGCTGAAGAGACAGCTACCTTTCATTCCCTCATACATATGTACTTTAACTAAAATGTGAATCACCTGGTAATGGGATTTCTGCATGGTTTAAAAATTAAACATATTACAGTAATTCAATTACTGAGTTATAAATATTACAAGGAAACTGGTGTGTGATTATTGAAATGGCTCTTGCAAAGTTACACATGTTCCATTTTTAATGCTTACATTTCTTGGGCAGAATATTAATACCACAAAAACTCCTGTGGAACTTAAACAATTGACGAAATGATCCACCAGCTAATGCCTTCTGGACAGGCTGTTCAAATTGGCTCTTGACTGTGGTACACTATAAAAACCAAGAAAATCATCTGAAACCAATCAGATCATATGCTGCTATCTAAACAGAACCAAGTTCAGCACAGGTTAATTCCACCTGCTGGATTCAGGGCAGTGTCAGGCACAAGCTTCTCCATTTTTTGCTGGACATCAGGAATAAATTGTTTTTCCCTGATTTCTGCATCACTAATTCTGTTTGGGCCCATTGAAGAATGCCTAAATACATCTCAGATAATACCCAGCCACCACAGAATCCTCAAGCTGTGTTTTGTACCACAAAAGTACTACTGGTTTTTTGTTCTTAAAAAAAAAAAAAAAAAAAAAGGAAGAAAACAACAACAACAACAACAACAACAACAACAACAACAACAACAAAAAAAAAAAAAAAAAAAAAAAAAAAACCGCAAAATCATCCATTCAAATGGAAGTGCTGTAGTTTAACTGTAACCACTGGGGTTACTAGAAAAATTTCCAAACATACTGATCTACTATAAGTGAGAAATCAAACTAGAAGACCCAAACAGTAGTGGAGCTCTGGCAAACTGAATTTCCAGACTAGAGAGAAGAGAATACTTGAATGAAAGATTCTGGTATTTGAGAGGGAGGGAGCACAGTGCCAGAAATAAGATATTACTCTCTTTAGAAAGCAATGAGAAATACCATCTTGTTTTTCTAAAGTATCCTCACTGACCCAGGTTAAGGAAAATCTTACTGTTACCCCTGTCTCATTTTACCATGGATCAAGGGCCTAGACAAAAAGACAGATCTTTTATTTTCTTTTCCTCTGAATTATCATACAAATGCAGATGTAGTGGTGAGCTTGAGTTTTAGCAAGTTTGGAAAATACAACAGGCATAAAGATCAGCAGTTCTCAATATTCCTCTTTTAAGGACAAAAATCAGACAAGAGGATCCTTTGCTGAGTCTCTCCTGAGGCTCTTAAGATAGATTTTCACACAGATATTATTTTTACAAATATGCATAAATTCTATTCACATGCGGCCTGGAGTAAAAAAAAATATGTAATTGCAGAATTCTCTGGTTCAGAATTTAAAATTGTTGTTTTATCTGTTAAGGAAAGTACGGTAAACATTATTTAGGGAATATTTCTAATGAAAGAGTCATACCCTAACCTGTTATTTTAACTGGACTCAAAAGTCCTGCAGAAAACTTACTGACAAGTGCTGTGACGATTTCTTCCATATTTTCCAGAAAGCTGCTGAGATGCTGAGTGAAGGTGAGATGTGGAGATGTGATCTGGGCAATTACTGCCGCTGCTTCTGCATGAGTAGCTTCAGAATGGCTGGTATCAGTGAGGATGTCAGCCAGGCACAGTATCCCATCAACCTATGGACAAACAACATCTAGAAGTTAGAAATACTGTAGGAAGCACTTTTGCAACCAAAGACTGTTTTCCATTTGTCTTTTCATGGCAGTGACTAAACCACCCAATTTATTTTCAAAAATAACTTAAACTTGGTGGCCCTTGTGTCACAGGAAGTTTCAGCTTAGCAAACACAAATTACTTCAGCATATAAGTTTGTTGTCCTGCCAAAAGTCATGCAGTTTCTTCTGCCTTAATGTTTGTGTGAAATCAGTTTTGGTCCAACAAAGTCTTTTCTGACAGACATCTAAAGTTAAACATGAATCCAAAAATAAGCTCTGATAAGCAAATATTAATTGCTACTATGCCTCATTTGAGCTCTACTACAGGACTCAAACCTGAGTGTACACTAAGGTCTAAATAGACTTTTTTTGTTTGCCACTTTTCCCTGAAATTGTCACAAAGCCAACACAGGATCAAAAAGAATACTTTTAAGACCCTGGCCAAGCTGCTTCTGATGAGCTTGCTGAGCACTTATATTAAAGCCAGGTCCACACATCCCTTGCTTACTTCAAAAGGAAACAGAAAAATGAGAAATAACTTAGGTTTATGCTTTTACAGTTTGAACTGTTCTTACACAGCTCAGGTAGACAGATCATATATACACATATTGGTTTAAATTATAGGAGACCCACTGGCACAATTAGAGACAGCAACAGGGCACATCCATTGGGATCACTGTTAGCAACAAAATGCAACTAGGGAGTGTTCCCTGTGCACAGGGGCATAATCTGTGAACTTTCAAATTATAACAGCAATGTGTTCTTCCCCATTTAACATAGCCCTGAATAATTTACCACGTTGACAAGCAAGTAGCTAGAAGATATAGGATCATTTAGGATTTAAAAGACTTCCAAGATCACAAAGTCCAGCCTATGACTGAAACACCTCCTTGTCAAGCAGACATGGCACTCAGTGCTGTGCCAGTCATGGTGGCTGCACCACCTCCCGTGGGCATTATAAAGCTTGACAACCCTTTTCATGGAGAAATTTTCCTGATGTTCAGCCTGAACCTTCCCTGGTGCAGCTTGAGGCCATTTCCTCTTTTCCTGTCACTGGCTGCCTGGGAGCAGAGGTCAGCTCCCACCTTGCTCACCGAGTTGCAGAGAATGATGAGGCCTCCCCTGAGCCTCCTTTTCTCCAGGCTAAACACCCCCAGCTCTGGACACTTCAGAGATACAAAAAAGGGTTAAGAAGGCTTAGTACTGAAATATACTTCAACACTCAGGCAAAAAACAAACCTACATTTGTGTTGTACCCTTGCTCTCAGCTCTGCTGTTCAGGCTGCATTCTCTGTCCATTCAAAGCTTCCTCACAACATCCATGTTAAGTCCTACCCATTATCTTCAAAAAGGATATTTAGCAAATCTCTTATTCTCATTTTTGTTATTTATTAATACAGAATGTTGAGTTATCTTAATTACTTATCCTGCAATGGGTATGAATTAAATTATTTGATAAGCACTGACAGTTACTGTATTTTATGAGAAATGTTCTCAGAGTAAAAATTACCCTCTGTAAGATTATTCACTGGGATGCAGTTTTTAATAGGGAATAGACTATATCATTGAAACTCTAGTAACACTGATAAATATAAAAGAAACTATATCTCTATTTTTCCTCAGATCACAAATGATATTTATTGTAGAAGCTCTAGTACTGGCAAAAAGAGAAAGAATAAATTTTCAATGTTAAACTTTTTCTTGACAAGCTTTCAACATTAATCTACCTACAGCAAAATATTTCCTCCAAGTTATGGCAGAATTCTACAGCTTGAAACAGCAGATTCACATAATTCACTGGGCTTCAAGGTATATTAATAGATCTCAGTGTCAAGAATTAATCTATGTCCTCACAAGATGATTTAGTACCCAAAGTGTGCTAGACAATATCATATGCAAAACCCCACAATTTTGTCACCTTGAAATCTCCCCGCATCACACCTTGTCTGGGGTCCAAAGGATGTTAATAACAACAGGCAGTATAAAAAGTTAAAAATATTCCAAGACATTGAAAAAATACTTCACAAGAAAATTCTTCTAAGACCCACTTCAGTCTTCAGCTCTAAATTTACTAGTTAAAATTCACTTGGCCGACTTATATTCAATGACCTTGATAAATTACTTAAGAGTACTTTTATGTTGTTTGAGAACAGGTAATGGCTTATGAAAGACAAGTATAAGTGCATGGTTAGATTTTTCTGTCGTGTAATTGTGTAAATCTACATTAATAATACAAGCTTCTAACAATACAGGGCTGTACTCAATTTTTAAATCACATATTTGATTTCATTATTTTCTAATTAATAGCTTTTGGAAATTGGGAGTTGCCGAATAATAAAAAGCAGATACAATTTTATTCAACACAAAGATAAATTACGTATTTTGGGTCTATGAAAGCCAGGACTACTTGTTCTCCTTCCTTTTCAGAAACATGTAAAATATTAACAAAATTCAGCCTAAAATTTGCTCCATACACTTTTTCCTCTCATCTTCAATACAGAAAATAAAATAATTCTACTTCAGCAGGCAACCCCATTTATAAGTGTCTAGCAATAAATTTTAAAATGACAGGGGAACAATCTAATAAAAGCACTTTAACATCCAAAAAGAAATTGCTGCTCAAAGCATTTTTATAATTAGGTTTCACACTGAAAGGAACTTTGGATGGCTGCCCTGTTTTCTGTTTAATTTTGGTGAAGTAATCAGCTAAATGTCAAATCTGTTCATCACCTTGGCAATACAAAAGAACCAGTTAGCCAGATAATGCAAACAAATGAATTCCATGAATGCAACAAGAAGCTGTGGAGCCCCTGCATTTGAGGAATGGTGTTCAGTAAATGCTTGATCACTAATATTTCAGTATCGATAACTGGAAAAATGCCAGGAACTTACATCGTTATGAGCATAGCCCTGTTGTAGAAACTTAATCCAAGTGACA
Organism: Trochalopteron elliotii; assembly: GCA_024734555.1. Lineage (NCBI taxonomy): Eukaryota > Metazoa > Chordata > Aves > Passeriformes > Leiothrichidae > Trochalopteron > Trochalopteron elliotii. The sequence goes on along the minus strand of JANPWX010000452.1, from coordinate 2,157,682 downwards.
AAATAAGTGCGTGACCATGTTACTGCATAGATCAAGTCTTCTGAAAGGAAATAATTTCGTTTTTCTACAACAGGAATGAATGAGTTCTGGGGCAACAGTCTTCTTTCTTCAGTATACCTGTCCTTCCCCCTAAAAATATTAAATAAAAGTAGGCATCTGTTAAAGATACCAATACAGAACTTGGGATGAATTACATTAATGACTTCATGATTTGAAGTATTACACACAACAGCAATCTTAACTCTCTGCTTTTCACAAGGGAGTTTAAGACAGTTTTTCCATGCCACTCTGGGAACCAAGACTCATCACCTTCCTTTTAGTAATGTCTATGTTCATTTGTAAAAAAATGCTGCTGAAGGCCTTTTCTCATAGCATGATCATCCTGTTGACCCTACCATCCCTGTTTGCTCACTTAACATTCAGATGATCCCTACATACTAGTAAAACTTTTGGTCAAAACTTTTTTTTTTTTTGTCCTCTCTAAATTGATCTCGAGAGTCCTTTGGTGAGACTGGAAAGTCCTGCAGGCTTCTGTCAGCTGATTTCTCACTGTCAAATCCGTGGATAACACTATCAGCCCAAATCTGAGTGCTTCTGGTAAGAAGAACCAGCAGATTTCAAAGCAGTTTTACAGAAGAAAAAAATGGAGATATAGAGATCCAGAGGTAGGGTAGCAAATGTGGAAAAAATATCATAAAAGGGATCACCCCTTAAACAATCTCAGCTTTCTCAGAGGAGACTTTCAAAGTCAGAGGCTGCACCAAACAGTCAAGAACTGATAGATCAGAGCTGTGTGTCTTCTATCCTCTCACACATGCTGTGTAATAGCACCTCCTACCTGAAGCTAGGGACAGGATAACTATGTAGGTGAAGACATGAACATTAACAGGGCAAACCAAATATATAAAGGTGGATAAAAAGCCAAACACATCAAAATTTATAGGATGAGGAAGAGGGTAACTGAGAAAGAAGGCAGGGAGGGAGGGCTATCATATTCATCCAGCAAAACCCATATACTGTTATTTTGATGACTTGTTACTGAGTAATGGAATTGATATAGAGATGTTATAGTAACAAAGTGATGCCATTAAAACTTCCCGAAATATAATCCCAAATAATCCAAACTACTCCAACAATTCCATGGCGGCAGCAGTGACCAGTGAAAAAAACTGCAATGATTTTTATAACTAATGCTGCACAACAGTGGCCATGGCACCTAATTTATAAGCTCTGTTGTGTACACCACAGAATAGCGTGGGGCTAAATAGAGGTTGAACTGCTCCCAACTCAGCAGCTTGGAAACTTCTGTCAGTAACTTCAGCTTTGTATCTAAACTGGCAGTGAGTTCTGCTTTGGTTTGCTGCAACTTTGAATACAGCTTCCCTTTTAAACTTCCCTCCTTCAGATGTGGTCAAGCTGATGAATAGGTTTTTGTTCTTTCTGGTGTTTATCCATCAAGGATAAGTGTAAAATTGATGTGGGAATATTGTTGTGTGGCATAAGAGAAAAGACATTTGGCTGTATCAGCTTGAAGGATGCATTAAATGTGGCAATGTCTGAGTATCAGCCTTACATCAATATTGCAGGAAGAAACAAAGTGCAGATCAAGATGAAATAAGAAGTTCCTTACTCTGGACTGTCTAGAAGTCAAAAGATAAATTCTATGCAAACCCCTTCTCCCTATGAAACCAAGAGGAAGCAGCCCTGCCCCTCAGAATTCATGTTCCTTGGCACTCAGAGATGCTCTAAATTTGTTGCAGATAAAAAGTACAAATGGTTGTCAAAGAGATAATAGAAAATAAGTCATTTTACAGAAAGGATGGACAAAATCAATAAGGTCCAGATTTCTCTCTTGTCTTTGCTTTAAGGATAAGAGAAGAGCTGGCTTTGAACTCCCTCAATATTGAGGACTGATATGAAGGATAAGACAGTCTTTAAAGTATTCTTGTGGTTGATAAAAGAAACCAGGCACTGCACTGCTCTTAGCCTAGGATTATTTACATATTGTCACTCCCATAAAACACATCTTACATTGTTTCAAACCGGTCTCCACAAACGCAAGTGAAACACCCAAGGATAAACTCAGCTTTCCTGATCTACTCCTCCAATGTGATATCCCTCCATTTCTACAGGATAAACGCTGAGTGGCTACAAAGGGCAGGAGAAGACACTGCAAAAGAATTCCCTTGCAGTTATGCAGAAGCCATCTGTACTGCAGGAAGGTGTTCACAGAATTGGTATGCATTGGTAAAACAGAGGGAAAACCACTGGTCACAAATGAGCACAGTAGCTTGGTGGGGAAAAAAAAAAACATTTTCAATGACCCTTGTGCTCAACATTTGTTACATTTTCTTCCTCTTATTCTGTCAAACAATCCCAATAATGACTATGTTACCTGTAGAGTCAGAACTCTGTAAGAATAAGGAAGAACTATTTATGCTCACATATGATGAAGATTAAATTCTTTAAATTATATGACACATGACACCAAATGTTTCTCAGGTTCTTGGGCCCTACATTTTTGAGGGCTGGATACACTGGCTTGTTTTTAAGCAGCAAGAATCTATTCCTATTTGCATGGTTTTCTTGGTATCTGCATCTGCATTACAAATTCCAGAAAGTACATGCTTGTTTCCTTTAAATAATGGATAAGGGTTTATACATTATATTTTGGGGTCTGAAATCCATTAAAATGAAGCCACACAGACCCAAAAAAAGGACTTGTCAACAAGATGAGAGGAACTGTCAAGTGATGTACAAGAATGCTGAACAAGATACTGGGACCTGAAGTCTAAACTAAGGAAAAAGCATATATTCGTCATTTTCACATACCCTTCATTTTTATTTACCCTGGGGGATCATAGTCTGAGAAAAGGAAAAATACCCATCTCAACTACTCCTGTAAACAAACAGGGGCTCCAGGTTATGTGTAGCAGGGCACTCCAGAAAATGAGATGTGCTCCCTGAAAAAACATGCTCCAGTCATCTACTTTTAAATAAATAATGCCACAGACACTTCATGGTGTCAGGCTGTCTTCTCCAACACCTGGTGCCTGGCATTTAAAAACAAGGACACTCTTTCAACATGTTTGATTACTTTGTATGATTTAGGTTTTGGTATGACACCATGGTTTCTACTTTCAAGTGTCTCTTAGTGCCCCTCTTTACAAGAAAAAAAAAAAATCTCATGCACACCACATTTTTAAGAGGACTCTCTTATTCTATTACAGTAATGAGAAAGGAGCTATATCCGAAAAGAGCAGCATGGAGGTCACAGCCACTCATTATCACCTAATCTAACTCTTCAGAGCATCTTTCCTCTCTCAGGAAAATGATTTGATAATCTTCCTGTTAGAATTCTGGATTTGTTCAAGTCAAAAATTTGAAACCTTAATTATGCTGTCGATTAAATTAATAATTTTAATAATCCCTGTTGCTATTATTACTGCAATTTCACATACAACTTCTCTCATTGAATTAAAATTCTTGACCAGGTGTATTATACCATGACTTGCACACAAATACAACCCTACTCTATTCTCAAATTATGAAAATGGAAACCACAGTAGAAAGCAGAGTTACATTAGAGAGGTAGAGAAAGTGAGCAATGGACATGCAGAGGATGTAGTGCTTTTTTTAACTCTCATTTTAAATATGAGATTTTTGCAAACACTTTTAAAGCTAAAGATCCTTATGCAAACAATTTTCCTGCAAACATTTCTCATTTTACTGGTGTCAGTCAGTTTAGCCTAAAAAATATCCACTCTCTAAAATGCAAGGCTTCTGCAGTATTTGAATCATATGTACACTAATCAAATACACTATAGTAGTAGAATATTTCTATGATATAATGTATTAAATATGCACAGTAACTTGCTCAGAAAAATGTTTTTATGTCTAAATTCATAGTTACCAAAACTGACTCAGAGCTTTACTCATATTTCTCTTCCCAAAATTTTTGTTGCTTTTATGAACAGCGCTATGAGGCACCAGGTGTTAATAGAATTGTTTGCTACATTCATTACTTCACAATGGCTGTTCAATTATTTTAATAAATTATTTTAAATAAATTAGCTCCAGAACCAACCTTGGATGTGCCAGAATTTTACTGGCAGAGAATTTTTACAAGCAAGTTATAGAGTTTTATGATACCCATTTATAATGAAAACACTCACAGTACTTTAGCTATAAAACTTTTAGTGAGCAACTCAATAGGAGTCCATTCATGCTGTAATAACAACAGAGGAAATTGCTACCCTTATTTAAACAAAAAATTCAAAAAAAGTGAAAAAGGGGCAATTTTCATCTGGTGAAAATTGATAGAACTTTATTAGCTACAGCAGACCCAAGTTATTTGATGCTAAGATTCCTCTCCTGACATTTAGGTAAATCTCCTTGGGTCTCCTACAAACATTGATTTATGTCTATGACTGCAGTGGCAATAAAATAATTTCAGAATTGCTTTAAGCCTGAGAAATACAAGTTTAAGATCAGCTGCTCACATACAATCTTTATGAGCAGTCAGAGGTCTACTAGGAGTCATCAGGTAAAGTGATCTCAGATGTTTTTCTCTCCATTAGCACCTTCCAGTGCTGTTCTTTGGTCAAATGCAGTTGCTAACATTGATTCTATATTAGAAGAAATAAGGACAATCCTAAGAGGCTGAGAAAATTGGATATTTTTACAAGCTGAATTTTGATTTTTCTTCTACTCAATATTCTTTGCTGCCTAAACAGGTCTCAACAAAAGCAACCACTCTTATGAAGGATAGTAAACACATATATTTAAAGTTAAGCTAGTGTTTGAACTAGAAGAAACAAAATCACAAATTTTGTTATACTTTCTATAGAGATTGTTCTCCCAGCATATGAAAATCCAAGGATAAGTACCATACAGAACTTTGATGCAGGGAAAATTACATTCTGCATTCAAAATCATATTTCCAAGTCAGCTTATTTTCATAAGCTGATCTCACATCAGAAAAACAGGTCAGAACTGAATGAAATTGGATATTCCTAGTGAGCAGATTCCAGTTTCAATAGCCCAGGACCCTCTCCAGGTATTTTGGATAGAGAAATGTGGAAGTGTTATGTTATAGCAAAGATAAAACCTCAATTTGCCTTATTTTAGCTGCACAGATCTGGGAAAACAAATACATTGTTTAGGAAAATCCCAAACACTGTTCTGTCATCCAGTCACTGCCTGTTTTTCTAATATTGTCCCTAATCCATAGACTAGTTTTCTCATTCTTAGAAAAATGCAAGGGATGCTAAGACAGAAAGAATGTAACAACTACAAAGTATTAAATATTTGTGTTCCCCAATAACACTCAAGGCTCATTTCTCATAAGCAGTAAAACTCTCATTCCATATTCCAAACCCACTGAATCCCCCAGATCTGTACAGCTCAAGTCTGGACTAGAAATTTCACATGACCAAGCTGCATTCTGCCATCTGCCACTCCATAAAGAACAGAAGGAGAGCCACTGCAGGTCTCCACAGAATGGTTTTGGGTTTCTCCTGGATCCAGGAGAGCCCCCAGGATTAGGATCTGCTTTGTTTCAGAAGGAATCAAAGATAACATAATTGGACATCTAGAAGTGATACTAGAAAAGTGTGACAGCTAGGATTCTAAGGTGTGTCCACGTCACTCTGAAACCAGAGCTACTGAATCCTTGAGGCCAAAGAATGTAACTTGAAATAAAAATGTACCAGACTTTTACAAAGAACTCAAATTCGAGGCATCCAGAAGAAAGAAAATGTTGTTTTGAAGGACAATTTGAAGGACAATTGCCTAGAATGAAAGTATGGTTTACTGGATTTTCTCCTGAGACTTGCCTTCTGTGCACTCCCCATTCCCAAAAGCATTAACAAGCAAAATCTGTCTCCCTTGCTAGGATCTAATCTAGAATAATTCAGACTAAATAAAATATTTCAATGGAAATATTTTTCCAATATTTCATCTCCACAGCTGACAAAGAACAAAAGGAAGAACGAACAGTGGACATTCCATTTATATTACCATTATGTCCAGCTTCACTGGGCAGCAGGCCTGGTCACATCCTTCTCACCCTTGGGAAGGTGTACCAAGCCTGAACTGCCACTGAAAGCAACAATGGCAACTGCTAGGGAAAAGTCACTGCAAAGTCTGTGCTATATCTCTCCCACTACTTTTTACCAAAGATAATTTAGCATATTTTCTGAAATTTACTTTGACTGATGTCTTATGAGGAAAGTAAACTGTACAACTTTGACTGATGTCTTATGAGGAAAGTAAACTGTACAAAACAAGATTCAACATAAACAAATTATACCAAATTCAAAGCAAACAAGGATCCTGGAGGAAAAAAAAAAAAAAGATCAGTGCAAATTACTTTTAAAATTACTTTTAAAAATATCCCCCATGTTGCTTATTATTAGATTAGTAGCCTCCAAACAAAAAATTGAGGCCTATCTCTCTTACACGTTTTCTTTTCCTCTCTACATAAGAGGAAGAGATGTTATAGTAAAGGTCATTCAAAACTGTCTTGAAGTGAGTCTCCTGTGTGCTAAGAACTGCTGGTTCTCTCACATTCCACAAAAAAAAGAGCATGCCTCAGGCTTGATTTCACCCAAAATGTGTGAAAAGTGCCTTGCAATTGAGGCATATTAATGATATGACAAACTGAAGGTTTAGCATTCTTCAGTGAAATTAGGAGCCATTATAAAAGTCCTTGCACCTAGACCTAGTTAAGCTAAGAACTGTTCCACATCCCATGTTGTCCCAAAAGTCACTATAGGTCTTTACAGGTATGAATACTCTCAGACTGCCTAGGCACTTAGGTGTTCTGTTCACAAAATCTGCTCTGAAATTCTGTATAAAAACCTAAATAACAGTTATTGCATTGAACACGTGAGGTTTTGTTTTCAAAATATTTATGGAATTGCCAGTTTTTGAAGCAACTCTGTGTGTGCACATACAACAGTTTGAATCGTTGGGGTTTTTTCGGTAACTATGATTTTTACTAACACCTTTATCAAATACCAGTAACATTCATTTCCATATTGCTTCCCATTAAAAAAACTTCCATATTGCCAACAGCAGAGTCACCATGAACTCTGGAGGTTTGTTAGTCTCACCACTGAGCAAAGATATTTCTAAAGCAGAGCAGATCCAAACCACCTTCTGGATGGTCCTTGCCATGACAGAAAGCTAATGCTTCCCACTCCTAACAAACCTGCAGGATAACTCCTGCACAAAACCTGCAGGGTAGCTCTGTCATCTCCATTGCCAACCACCATGGACAAGTTCCCCAGCAGCAACTGAGATGTTGGCTGGCCTTTTACTGACACTTATGGCTCAGATCCTTGGTTGTTTTAGGGAAGAGCAACTTTAACCAGAAGCAAAATACAGGAGTCCCTACAAAGATGAATGGCCAAAATAAATGCAAGTACCTATTCCAAAACCTTAAGTTTTTTTAAGGAAAGTGTAAATGTTTTTTGTTCAAAATAACTGGCCACAAATCATTCTTCTTAAAGGAGAAAAAAAAAAAGAAAAACAAAAAAAACCCACAAACACCAGCAGTCTAATCAGTCAGCTTTTAACGAGTTTTAACTGATCTCTCTTGATTCAATTATAAATTTTAATCCATGTAACTTAAAAGGTCCTTGATTGTTATATCGTTTCCTGTCTCTCTCTCCCTGTTATTTTCGCTTTATTTGAACTATAAAATACTACTTATTGATATAGGCTTACTCTTCTTTTTAGGACTAGAAGGATCAGAAGTCAGCACTCATAGCTTTTTTAAAAACCAAGGGAGAAAAAGAAGGAAAAAATGCCAGTGTCATCTCAACTTAAAATCATTTCCTTTGCCATTACCACTTTCAGCAATTGTCATTCTTTGCCTTTTGGAGTCTTTTTCTGTAAGAAAAATCAATTGTAATTACATGAGTATGTCTCAATTACCTGTCCTTTTTTTTGGGCCGGAAGTCCTGATCTGATTAATTAGACTTCTCTGTCCTAATGTCTTCTCCAATGCCCCAGGTTCTAAGTGCCTTACCTTCTTCATGCATTTTGTGGCAAGGGATTAATTTTTACTGGTTAATACAAGACATTAATTCTTCTAGCAGAAAAACGTACAAAAAATTAGATGCAAGTATGTTATCTCATATTTAAAGGAGCTTGAAGGGAAGATGAACCAAAGGAGAGCAGCAAACACAGAATTTTTATTCAGAGTAACATCAATATAACTAATACACTGGCAAAGCTGGTAAAATAAAGGTTCAGGGTGTGTTTCTCAACATCGTCTGATACAGCCACACAGAAATCCTTGGGCTGGAAAATTCAAACACCACCAGTTCCCTCGGGCACAAATCATCAAAAATTCTCTTCTGAGTGAGGAAAAAAGCAATTTTTCACAGCCTTTAAATACATAAATAAATTTAGCTAACAGGAGCAGGAAGTCAGTCATATGTCTTCATCTATGAATATTTCCTAGGTGAGATCCTGTGACTTGTAACCCAGTTCTTCAAGGATACAGGATGAGACAGGAGCAATCTTTAGTAACTAAAAGGTAACATACCTTCTAATTATTTTTCTCAGAACAAATCAAGTATCTTGCTAAAAAATAAATTGCAAACCTATTCTAACAGCTCTTTTGCCTTCTATTTTGTTATAATTCCTTCCTCAGCCTAGACAGCAGTAAAACATCATGTTTGGATCAGCCATGAAGTTCACATTACACACCTGGGGGAGATTCTTACTCCTGAGTGACTTCATTTCCCTCTCATACCCTGTGCTATGATAAATAATGAAGATAAAAACTTACCTATGGCCCCACAGCATGTGGATATAAGCCATTACAATAATGCTACTTATTATCACTCCAGAAATTGAGTGTTTCTCAGACTGAATAATGACCAGATCAACAGAAAGTCCTGGAAGGTGTTTTCCTGCATCCAACCACTCTTTGCAGATCTAGAATATTTCCAGCATGGACAAAATGCCAAAGCATCTGGTGCTTAAAACAAAATGCTAAAATAAATGCAGAAGGTAGAGAGTGCTAAAGCAGTTAAAGATGGGCATTTTCTATGAACTCAGATCATCATTCTCATTCATCCAATTTTTGTGATCTTATGAGTAGGCCTACATATGACAGGAGCTTTAATCTGAGCTCAAGAGCACCTTGTGTTCACAGCATTATTCTAATTCACTCCATTCTCTTTAGCACTACATTTCAGTTATTCCCAAGTCTCTGTTCATCAGAACTATTTGCAATACATGATGCCTGAGAAGGCAATAACCAGAATATGACAGGTGCAGATAGCCTCATTCCTGACAGAGCAGCATGTTGACCACCCCAAAGTAAATGACACATTCTTTATAGAAATCTGACTATCCATTCATTTTGTAACATATTGAGGACTCCACACTGAGGGGGGTTGTTCTGCTTACAGGTTATTATTAGTTTCCATTTACTTTTAGTGGTGCTACTGTTAGCATTACCTGAGTTTAAAGCTTAAAGACATGTTCCCTTGATAATTCCTTTCCTACCTGACATTCCTGGCATTCCTCCTGTTCTCAACTCCTCTCTCATGTACCTTACAGCCTTTTCAGACTGAAACTGAACAAGGAGGCATGCTTTCCTTCTGACCCCCTCTCCCCCATGCACACATCCTGCTCCTCACGTTCTCTCCAAGCTTTTCAGGCTGATTCTGTCACTATCCAGGCAGTACTCTCAGGGCAGCAGGATTATAAGGCATTTTTCCCCATTGCCCAAAGGATGCTCTTGCATTAGATGTGGCATAAGGATTTTTTTTTTTTTTAATTAATGCAGTTCAGGCAGAGGATCTGTCCTGTAGGAAAACAGTTCTCACACCATCCAGGTTGTTGTGAACAGATAAGAAAACCTAAACTTTTCAGATTAAAGGCCCAGTTGACACTGTTTGCCTTGATTTAGGAGGATGCTTCAGTGGTGCACAGCTTTGGTCCTCACAAACCTGTCTTCTCAAATCCTCTGCTGCCTTCCTGAACTCAGGATAGATTTGGGCAGACCACATGCGGGAGCAGCACAAACTTTGCTGTAATTCCAGCCTCCACTGGGTGCCACTATTGCATAGCATAATGTGCATTTACCGCGGGAGTCAACAGCCTGGCAAAACTGACTTCTGACTTGTGCTTCCCTCTCTGAAGTTTTCAGACCATATGTCAAGAATTATCACTTGGTTTTTATGACCCTAAAATGCCATGTGATAATCGTATGAGCACAGAAATATGAGGATGATTTAATTCTTCCTAGATCACTACAGCTGAAAAGTGCTAATGCAAAAGTAGTCAGATTCTTTCCTCATTTTGTGCTTGAAAAAGCTTTCTTGCCCCATGTGTGGATCTCTTCCTCCATGCTGACTGATGATCAACTTAGCCCTCTATTTTGCCCTGTCTTTTTCAATGTCACTGCAGAGGGCCTGGATTAGATGACCTTTAAAAGTCTGTTCCAGCCCAAATTATTCTATTGCTCTATGTCTCCATCTAAAGTGCTTTGAAGACAGCTTAACCAGCACAAGGGTAAAATCTTACCACAGACTTGCAAATACCTTAAAAACACTCACTCAGTGCTCTTAAACTGTGTGCACATCCCAAGAATGGCAATAACACTGAAAATACATTATCAGCCAACTTTTAAATTAATAGCAATTAAGTATTAGGTTTATGGAGTGGATTTAATTGCCATTTGATGGTGCATGGATATCCATAACTTGATAGATACTATTCTGGTGATTCAAGATGTAATCTAAAAAGACTGAAATTTAATGTTATTAATCACTTTTTTAAATCCTGGGCAGACGATTCAATGACCTTTTGTGTATTTCACATTATCCCAGCTTTTGTATTTTGCTCTATTTCCTTTTCCCAGACCTTGAATAAATAACTAAATAAATAAGTAATATCAACTAATATTATATTAATAAATAAAAATATTTAGATATCTACATTAAATTAATAGATTCAATAAGCTATATAACTATAAAAATAAATATTACCTAATGGAGTACTCTGAGAGTTTACAGAAAACTTGCAAAATTCTTCCAGGCAAGAGATTTTCATGCCAGCCTTACACTAGTGGACAAGACAGATTTTCATGCCAGCCTTCCATCCTGGAATGATTTGTTATCCTACTCATTTGGGAGAGCTGACATGACCACAATTGTTTCAAGTTGCTGAAGATGGGGGAAGCAGTGTCTCAGGGCTTATGAAATCTATTTTTGCAATATGGTCTTTCCTCTCGCTCGTCTCAACACTTATAGACAGTGACACTGGTAAGTACAGAAATGTCTATAGTCACTGACCTTTGTAAGGATCTCAGCCTTTTCTAGCAGAGATCCAAAATACTTCCATGAAAATCTGCTATATTCTGTCCCAAGCTTTATTGTAAAAAGAAGCTTGAGCAACTCTGTCCAACATTGGTTATATTATCACAGAAATGGGCAAAAGAGAACAACTAAGCATTAGTCTGGCACTCTAGACTTGAAGGCCTGAAGATACAGTAGCAAGAGAGAACAAGACTATAAAATAAAGCAGGGAAATCAATAAAAGCAAACAGCAAGTAGACTGAATCTTAATCTGACCCACAGTTGTTCAAAGCCAGCTAAATCATTGGCACCAGCAGCTAAACAGGTCTGTGGTGCAGGTCTGGAAGCAACAGGTAAGACCTGTGCCCTGCAGCCTGGACATTCCTGCATTGCTGGAGACTCAAAAGCAACTCTTTGTGGCTAAGGAGAAACAGCTATTCATTTGGCAAGGTGAACTAATGAGCTCAAGAAATTCACCCAGGGCAGGAAATAGAAACACTTGCAAAAGAAGATAGAGACAGAAGCAGAAATTCACTCTGTTAGAGCAGCTCTGCTCTAGGGCTCTCTCAGCATTCCAGCTGTTATTCACCAGACTTGGCAAACTCTGCAGGAGTGACCATCACCCATGTAGTAGCCTCCATTATGCCTACTTACTGAATCATATTAGAAACAACAACAGGACAAAAGAACTACCTATCTGCTCTTTAAATTGATGTGTGTCTATTAGACATATGAATAAGGACATAAAGGAAAGGTCACAGATGGAAAGAAGTTGAGGTTTGTAAAATAAATCAATTTGTGCTATCAAAAACTGGGAAATCCCTGTCTTTCTATTAACAGCTGAAGCAAAAGTTTCTGGGTAGGAGAGTCCAGTCCCACTTGCAGGAATTTAGGATGTGCAAGGTCTTTCCTACCTCACCAACAGGAAACTCCCTGTGCACAACCACCAGAAATACTTTCCCAAGGGGACTTGTTCTGCCTTCAGAATTCTTCTGGGCAACTGTCAGGGTATCAGAAGCCTTTAACCTCAGCAGAGCTTTCCAATTTTACTTATTTTTTAGGGTTTGATTTTTTTTTTTGTTTTAGGTTTAGTTTCTTTCCCTTATTTTATAAACCATAGTTAATCAGGGACTCTGGCCAGTAAAGCTGAGGATTAATAGACAACAGAGTGACCAGGAAATTGTGTCATCACAGGCAGATCTTTCATGGCTCTTGCTGTACATCTTTATGTGACACCATCTCTCCAGCGTTCAGTTTCATGAGTATCCAGCTCTGCACTGCCTTCAGTCAGACTGAGGCTGTCACAAACTCTCCTTACAAGGAGCTTCTTTGAAAATTCAAGATACACATAGAAGATACTTGTCTCCTTACAAAATATGGATGTACATATAGGTGGCAGGAAAGGATATAAAGTCCTGAGGGACAGAGGGAGCACCTTTAGCTGGTGTGTATCAGGAGTGTAGGGGCTAGTAAATCTAATGAGACAGTTTCTTCTCTACTGTCAGATACCACTGTAGTAATGACATCACAGGATTTCATGGCACGCTGAATAGAAAAAATCAACTTCAGTGACAGATGTTACAGATTCCCTGTTGAGTGTCAACAAGTCTCCATGGGATGTATGTAAGACAAAACTTTAGCCTTCCTTCCAAATCCAATTTTCTGAAATGTTTATGCCAGAAATGCTCATTTTTTGCAAACCAGCTAAGCCCATTTTTAAACAAAGACAGACAAGAAGACATGAGGACTCTGGCAGAGACACACAAGTGTGCCGTTATGGAGACACAACAGAAGCTAGAAAGAAACATTGGTTACATCAGCTGGTTTGAGATTAGACATTGGCTGTTTGTTGGATGATGCATTGGCTGGTTTGTCACAACCAGAAAGTAGTAGTCAACTGCTGTGTGTCCAGATGGAGAGCAGTGATGAGTGAGGGCCCTCAGGAGCCTGTATTTGAACCAGTGTCTTCCTTCAATATTATTTTCTTGAGCTTGAAACTATCAGTTAGTTTCAAATAAACAGTGGTGACAGCAAAATAAGGTTATCTGCCAGTTACAGTTGAAGTATAAAGGAAGTGCACACATGTCCAGTGTGACAGGATTCTCAGTATGAGGACATCATGCCAAAGGCCTCACAGAAGATAAGACATTAATACAGATAAATGATATCAGTGGATCTTCCCTTGTCCACTAATGTAGTCACTCCATCACAGAAGCATCAGGTTGGTCAGGCAGAACTGCTCCCTGGCTAATTTAAGTTACTGTGAAAACTTTCTCACACCTCTTTTGTGAGAGCAAAGTGACAAAGATGAGCTCCTACAAAAACTGGAAAGGCTTCTGTCTTCTTAATTCAACCTGCTGGTCCCATAAGGGTTTCTTCTTCATCTCAGCTGAAGATCCTTGTCAGACAAGCATATGAGTATGCTCTGATCCATACAAAATGTTGCTCATCCATTCCCAGGGACTGCAAAGGAACAAACTGAAAGCCCTCAAAAAAAAAAAAAAAAAAAAAAGAAAAAAAGCTCATGACAGTACTGGCAAGGGAAGGAACAGTCAGTGAAAGAGCTACTGTCTGGGAACTTAATGATAGGCAAGAGAAGAAAGGTACAGGTCAGGTAAATATACAAGCAATGCTGTTAGATGTTTATCTAACAGGATTATTATCTTTACCAGAAGAGGTTGTTTTTCCAACAGCTCTTTAAGTGTTCTCAAAGATGCTTTATGAAACATGAAAGTTTTAGAGTAAATCAGGCAGTGTGCCAGACCTAAGTGGTTTCCTGCAAACAAGCCTAAGCAAAAAAATCCCCTTACTGTGACACACATACACATCTCTACATCATCTGCCATTAATTATTGTTTAACCTTGCCTTATTTTAAGAAATACATGGAGACTCCTAGATATCATGGGTGAGCTTTAGTTATGCCACATAGTAGCTCTGATTTCATTACAAACCTGAAGAAACATCTCACTCGACTAACTTCCTTTGATTTGTTAGGAGCACATGCAAGACACTTCACCTGAGTAATGCCAGCCCTGACTTCCAATGTACATCACAAGGAAAGGATACTAGGTTTCGTCTAATAAACCAGCTGGATTACACTGGGTTTTATTTCCTCTGTTTCTTTTTCACAACTACCTCTGGGAAAACCATCAGCTCTGCTAAGGGCTAGTTTTGGCCCACGTAGCAAAGCCATAATATTACCACCAGGAAAACCCTGAGTGAGTTTTTTGTTTCTCTAATGCTATTTTGAGTGGTGAAGTTAAACTGCTTAGCACTCATTTAAACCAAGCAATCCTACTGGTAAAATGTTTAATAGCAGCCAGGGCTAGAACTGGCCAAAGCTGGTATTGTAAAAGTTTCCTGCATGTATTTTTTCCCTGTTTTCTAAAGAGTTTTCTGACTTTCTTGCAGTGATAGGTACTGGAGATGAGGAAGGAGAAAAGAGGGTTTGACCTAATATTTTGACTGTAATTTTGGCAAACATTGTGTGAAACCAAACAAAAACCACAAGCAACTGTATAAAATTAAAAATTGCAAAATACAAATTTGTGGATTTCCCTCTCAATAACAATATCCAGATTGTTGGCATTTTGGGAGCCCTTCTTGGACCTTGCAAAGGTTCCTTAGTATCCACAGCTAGAAAAGATTCCCAGGTTATATCTGCACTGAATTGAGTCCCAGCAGGACTCTCAGAGCCTCCCTGCCTAAGTGTGAACTCTGGGAAGTGCTGTGTTGCAAGGGCTTGTTAGCACCACTTTGAACTGGAGGAAGGGTAGAAGCACTCATGGGAGTACAAGAATGGCAAAAGTAGTTTTGGAAAAGAGCCAAGTTGTAAGCTGAACATAAGTTGAGGTTTCTGTGCTTTGCTAGTTTGAGCTACTACCAAAAAGCAAGCATAAAGGAAGTGGTCAAGATGAGAAGTTGATTCAGAATATGGATGTTCTGGTGATGAAAACCAATTTTCTGTAGTGCTCTCACATCCTATAACCCCAATACATGACCAATATCTATTTCCAGACCAAGTAAGCCAGTCACTGTGTCTAGCAGCCTCCATCATGTTACCCTCATGTATGACTGGGATCAGCTTATTTATGAACACACAGAGCTATTTGTTTCCAACAGGCGTGACCTAAAGAAAAACATAAATCACCTGGAACCGGGAGAAATAATTCTCTATTTTTGAGAGTTTTGGTCATTCAGTACTTCTGTAAGGCTAGTTTTATATTAGTAAGGAATCCCATAGCTGCAGTTAGATGAACAAAGAAAGGATTTTCTCCTTTTGCTTTTTTTGGTAATGTGCATCTGACAATTCAGCCCTTCAAAATTAAATATATATTAACATTTTGGAAAATCGATGTTATGCAAGCAGGAATAGATACACAAGAAACCATATGGAGCACTAGAAAACTCTAAGAGTGATAGTTAATTAAAGTAGGAAAATAAACATGAGAGAAGGATTAGAAGGAAAAATAATGCTAGCAGTGAATCCTCAGGCTCCAGAGGCATTTAAATCTCTGACATGTTACCAGATCTCTGCAGGAACATACCTGTCTCAGAAAGCAGTGAGGTTTTAGGTGAGCTCAAGGATCAGCCAAACAAGCAAGGGAAGCTCTGAGCAGTAAATGCTTTGGACTTTCCTGTGATCCAGAAAATTAATCCACAATACTGAGTCATAAGATCTGCACTAGGATGGGTTGGTTAGATCAGCACAACTTACAATTATTGGCAGAGATTTTACAGAGGGGAACTATGTACTTATATTTGTCTCCTTTTACGAGCGTTTTCACTCCTATCTCTCCTTTATCATGGCTACCGCTAAGCTACTTAGCACGTGCAACCTAAACACATTCAGTACATGTGTTTACACCTGCCTACAAATGCAGATATGAGATGCAACAGTTTCCTGCTGAGTGAGGAGAAAAGGATTATCAAGTTACTCATCTGATAGGTCTTTCTGTAAGGCCATTTCTTTCCAGTTTTCTGCCTCTGTCAGGGACAAGGGGAATATTTGAGGTCCAAAATAGCTCTCTGCTTGCACTCTTTTTAAATGCTTCAATTGATTCTCATTAATCTCTGCCTTCAGTTTAGGAGCTGAGTAAGCTGTTTCTTTCATCTTAAAATTAAATTTGCTTGATAGATGATTATTATTATTATTATTAGGTAGGGAAAACCCACCTGTTATTTGATGTGCTGGCTTCTGTTCCTTTGGACGTCATTCGTGGATCATTCACTGCCCTGATCACTATCATCACTTTAGGTAATACTTTAAATTGTTACAGAAAAATCATCATCTGGTGATTTCCAAATTATTTTTCATTTATAAAATTCTCTTAACATCCTGACTTTTGAAACATAAATCTAGAGCTATTTGGAGTGCTTGAAATAAAATACTTAGCGAAATATAAAATCAATAGATAGTATAAAATACTAACAGAACTGACTGCAAAAACCATGTGTAAATTATATGGGAGCCAAACAAGTGCACAGCAGTAACTTGGCACCAGTCCAGATTTTCAAAATGAAGTTGGAGGGGATGGCAATCCACAGGCACTGCTCCAAGTTGATCTTGCCATTTGAAGTGTACACCTCAGTAACCTGGCATAGCCTGGGGGCTTTCCTTTTCAGCTTTTAAAACCTATTTTGATGAAATTTATCTTTTTAGAACCAGAAGGAAAAAAAAAGACCCGTGGAGACTCTCCTGCATCTCAATTAATAAAATCAAGGTGTATGAAAAGGCAGAGCTCAGGGTTAGATTAGAAGAGTGGTTGCTTCTCCTTCAGTAACTACATCCTGTATGGAAACCAAATGCCAAAGCACACCTCGTTCTATCAGCTGTCACTTGCTGAACACTGCTCTGGAGCCATGAAAAAAGTGTAACAGTGCCAAGATTTACTCCCAGCACATCAATGATAATACCTGAATGCCACTGCAACACCTTCTTCTGAGCAGGTCTTGCTGAAACATGAAAAAAAATCCCAATAAAACTGGGCTTCTTTGCCTGCTATGAAATTTCGCATGTGAACACATTATCACAGATCCATGTTTAAGCAATATACCACTTTAAGTACGGGACAAACCTCACAAAGCCTAAATCTGTGGGTGATGTGGAAGGATTCACACTACAGAGAAAGGACTTTAAGTATTCATTGTTGGGTTAGAAGACAGCTCACTTTGAATTGATGTACAAATCTATCCATAAATTGTTAACAGAAGGGATTATCATGTCAACTCAGATTGCCTGTTGCACTCCATTGAAAAGGCAGACAAAGTTTAACAAAAAGATTTTTCACCTATTTGATTTAACTCTAAAAGTTTTCCTTTGTGCCGCAGCACTGTGTTCATTAGTCAACAAATGAATATTTACCTAATAAAATTTATTGCCATCAGAAACCTCAGTCATGAACAGGCCAACAGATGTGCCTGTCTGCTGACATTTTTAGCAGGTAGTGGTTCTCTTGGTTTTTCAGTTAAATTACTCAGATGTTTAAGGCTGAGTGCATATTTATATGTTTGCAGAATCTGGGCAAGGCCAGATATATAAATGAGGATCTGCTGATAAACAATAGAATCTGTGTCCTCCAAAGCCCAAGGCAGGTATTCACCAACTCCTTAGCCAAGTCTCACCTTGTCCTCCTTCACCAGTATTATCAAAATGTTTATCTTTAGTGCTACACTTGCTGGTTTCTTTCTCCCTCTTTTAAAATCTATAATATCATTTAAGTGAAGCAAGGTTTGTAAGGAGAGGTAATATCTTTTATCAGAGCAACAGATACATATCTCTTTAGAGCATCAGGACTACAACAACACAACCACTCTAATTTCATTTGTCATTTTAACAGAATTGACATAATGGCCATGACCTCAGCCAAAGCAGTTTGTGTGTATTTTTTTCTTATGGAGATCTGGCAATGTACCATAATCCTGCACCAACTTGCCTGTCTTTATTCAATTCTATGTCTCTTGAATGAGGCATAAAAAAACCTCCTTGTTTTCCTTTTTGCATGATGAAATGGGTACTACCATAAAGTGAACAAATTTTAATCTGCTGTGTAACTGGCAGAAGGTTTTCAACAAATCAAGTGCTGCTTCAGAGATTGGCTCTCAGTTGGTTTTGGGTTTTTTCTTTTGTTGTTGTTGTGAGGTTTTGGGGGGAGGGATGGGGGTTTTTTAAACCTCTTTTCACACTGTTTTTCAGTATTCACAAATATAACTTCCATTACTTCCTTATTTCACCTTAGAACTGCAGCCTGTTGCATCCAAGACGGTCAGATTCTGCAGTGACCTAAGTCCTGCTGCTTTTGACTGAGAAGGTGCTGAAAGAGGCCACATTTACTAATTTTGTGTATATACTGTGTAGTCAGAGGTAAAACTTAAACCACCTAATAACACACGGAGAACTTGAGGAAGGGCAGCTCCTGCACTCCCAGATATGATTTAATGAATCTTGCAGGGGTTTTGACAGAAATGTAATTTGCCAAACACAGCACATTTTTCACTGCCAATTAATTAAACAGCCTTACTCTGAAGAAGTGTCCAGTAAATTAAAGAGCTGCAAGAGTAGAACTTTACATTATCTAATTGTACCACAAACTTAGCTACTGAAACAGATATGCCTGGTTATCTAAAAGGCTATGTGAAAAGCAGCTTAAATATGTTGTCCCTCCTGCTATTCCTTAAGTTTGACTTATATTTCTTTCTCACTGCTCTTTGTTCTCATGGGACTTCCACAATCAACCACTGAGAGCAGTGAGACACAGTTCCCAGCTCCAGGTATCAATGCCACCAACTTTCAGTGTGCTGTGCTCAGTGTGTCAAAAGTTGCCAGAATTAGTCTTTAAAAGGTTATCTTTCTCTCTCAAATTTCAGAAACTTCCTTATCCATCCCTGCTTACTGATTGTAACTTCACGAGTATGATTTCAAAGCCTGGCTACAAACAACCAAGGAAGATGAGCCAAAAGAGTGTTCCAGGATGAAAAGAAGTGAATTATGCAGACCAGAAGAGTTGATTCTCCAGCCAAAGGGCTGTAAAAGCAGTGCATCACTTGAACCCTATCCACCTAAATCATTTCACATGTTTTCAGCACACAAGCCAGGGCTCTGTGGTTTTGAACATGCAGAAAGTAAGTTTCTGGGCTCTTCCCAAGCATGAACCTTCACAAGTTTCTCCTGTAAACAAGCACTGCTTTAGGGAACAAAAAAGAATGGTATTCCTCTTTATAAAACAGCATTAAGAATGTGTTTGCCAACATGATCTGTGAAAAATTCAGAAAGGGTTGTAACACTGCGCATTGCCAGTTTTTGTGGGAAAGAGACAAGAGAAGGGCTCCTTGACAACTTGACACCTTCTAATGGCTTCTAGGAATCCTGTATTTGTTATTACCCAGCTTTATCCTGTCTTACTCAGGAAACAGAATAACATGAATTTTGACCCTCTATGTATTAAAACAAAACTTTGAAAACTATAGTCATTTCGAAAATATTTTTTAAAAAATCTTAATCATTTGAAGTTCTTGAACTCAACTCATTTTAGAATAAAATAACCATGCAATTTTTATCACCTTTGAGGCCACCTAATCCTTGTTCTGAAGCTACTAAAATAGGCCATGAAAATTTTTCATCTAAGAAGCCAAGAATCACTGACACAAAGCTCTTCTCTGAGCAGTAATAAGGGCTAATGGGCTGAGGCAGAGATATGCACTTGCTGAAATTTTCTCATTGTTGAAAGCCCTGTAAATAAGTCACCATTTGCCATAATAAAAATCAACATTTCCCTGTTTCTCAGAAAACTTGCACCTCTTAAAAGAAGCACAACCTACAGACATGCTTTTAAATGTAGCAACCTAAGGGTTTCTCCTACCTAAACTCTGTGGTACGTGGCAATCTTACATACCTTCTCTCAAAGAGTATTATTAATAACATCCCTTGACATTTTGCATTTGGAGTAATGAAATATGAAGGCAGTTCATTCAGGTCTGGAAAATTTTCCATCTCTTGCATTTTACAAAGTTACTTCCACTGTATACCAGGTACAACAAAAATTAAAACATTTGTGATTGTGGAGCATTCTCATGCTGTGACAATGAAATCCATGGGCCACCAGCTAACTTTTACATTCAACCTTTGAATTAGTGACTTTAGCTTCATACTATCCAAGCTCTCATAATCAGAGCCCTTTCCATAATTCATAGAACAGTTTTGGTTGGAAGGAATCTAAAAGATCATCTACTTCCAGCCCCCCTGCCATAGGCAGGTCCATCTTCCATTAGACCAGGCTGCTCAAAGCCTCATCCATTCTGGCCTTGAACACTTCCAGGGATGGGGGACATCCACAGCTTCTCTGGGCAACCTGTTCTGTTACTCTACCACTCTCACATGAGGAATTTCTTCCTAATACAGAGTTCTCATTTCTGTCTCTCGCTACAGTCACGTGGAGTTCAGTGGTTTTAGTAGCTGAGACTTCACCTGAGACAAAACTACTCCATGATTTCAACTGAGGGTAATGTTTGAAACTGAAAGTTCAAAGTGGTTAGAGCTGAGTTAAGTAATCAACACACATTCACCCAAAAACTATGAATAAGTTGTAGTAGGAGGTTCTGTAATATACATTTTATTTCATTCCCCAGAAAAGTTTGTTTTTCCAGCTGTATCATGGACAGACTGCATAATCATCATGCAGACATTATTACTGTGTATAAGAATATGGTTATTCTAAGACTCAGACTGGGTTCAAAGTGAGTAATAGATTTTTATGTCACTCATCTCTTAGAAGTCTTTGTAAAATTCATATAGTTTCCCAGCCACAAATAATGCATACTTCATACTTTCTTTACCCTTCTTCTTCTGGAGGTAATTTGATTTACTGTGCTTTAAATGAAGGATTCAAAGTAATTTGTAATCTATTCCTGGGCAATTTTGCTTAAAGCACAGTGATAAAAGCTGTGCCATTTGTTAAAAAGGTTTTCCTAATGAAAGTAACAGCTGTTATCACCAGTGTCTCTGGATTATCTCCTCTTGATGAGCTGATCCCAGGTGTCTTGCTTTCTGGAGTAGTTTAAATAATGTAAAGTAATCATACTCAGCACACTGTTAAAATTTAGGCAGCTGCATGTTTGTATAATCATCCTATTTTCGTGGTAGTTGACCCTTGATCTAGGTCCCACCTAAGCGGCATTTTTTAATGTGATAACATTTCACGTGCACTGTAAAAAAATGCAGCACATTGCACTGTTTGCTATTTATTTCTGAACCAGCTCTGCAGTTCTTTTATTGCAGCAGGAAGTTTATTGCCACTGAAGTCGCAGTGAAAAACCACACAAATGAGCTTCAGTAGGGCAAAAATTGGAAAGCTGTGCCTTTTAGTACCACCCCCACCAGCTTTAGTACAGACAGCCCTGAAGCAGAGAAACTGCCACAGTCCTTAGACTTTAATGAGGCTGCATGTCACCAAATGTATGGGAAACACTTTGTTCAGACAGCTCTGCAAAACAAGGACCTAATGTATGCTCAGAGGGGTAAGTCCTGAAAAATTACTCTTGTTTAAACAAACCCCATTTGCAGGCAAGGTTGCTCCATGTTGAAAGCCATATCTGTTAGATTTTGTGTGTGTCTTCATAACAAAAGTATTACTTGAAGTACAGTTATTCCTAATGCAATTTGCAGGATATACGTCACCAAGATCACAATTTTTACTTTTTCTGGACCTTAAGTGTCACTAAATACGCACAATAATCTATCCCAGCTCTGTGCCTCTAACTCTCCTTGCTACATTGAGGTGAATTAAGTTTGCAAAACACATTCATGAAGGTTCAGATAGTCTTCTCTCCAGAACGCTCAACAAATCTCAAGAACCAATCTCCCTCTACATCCCTGTATTTCTGCCCTAAACCTCAGAGCAGGACACACCACCGGGTCTGT
The DNA here is from genome assembly GCA_024734555.1 of Trochalopteron elliotii. Taxonomy (NCBI): domain Eukaryota; kingdom Metazoa; phylum Chordata; class Aves; order Passeriformes; family Leiothrichidae; genus Trochalopteron; species Trochalopteron elliotii. The sequence continues at coordinate 2,135,439 of JANPWX010000452.1, read as the reverse complement.
CTGCATGTGCAGCACTGACACTGTTCCTCAGTTTCAGTCATGCTCAGCTCTCACAAACTCCTTTCAGTTGGGGGTTTAAGGCTTTTATCTCTTTTCTCTGTTCCCAACTACCAGTATTACTTATTTTGTCTGTATAAACTCTGGAATGCCCAGATCAAGATTAACTAACATTTCTGGTGCAGTGAGCTTTCCTCTAAAAATGCTTGAGTGCCAGAAGACACAGATGACAAAGTTCTCTTGGGTACAGGGACAAACAGCTGTAGGAATAATATGTTCTGATTGCTTTTCCAGCTCTCTCTACTCCACTCTGAAGTAGGACTGGTCAGGAAGCTCAGACCAAATGATGATCTCAAACCTGCTGTTGTCACAGTAGATTACAAAATTAAAGGGTATCAAACAACCAGATACCTACAAGCAGCTTGAAGCACGAAAATGACCACTTGTTGAGCACGGCTTACAGAGAACATTTATTTATGCAGTCCTCAGGGACACAATGAGACTATTTCTTCACCATTGTTCTACTTTAATTGCCTGATTTGTCACTCTTGAGTTCCTGGAGCTCTGCACTTCAATGTACAACAAAGAGTACCAGTATATTATCAAAATTCAGTAAAGTGCTTGCAAGTGAAATAATTGTTCCAAACTCACATTTTAACCAACTGATTTTACATCATTGTAAATAGACCCAACTAGATTCACCTAAAAGAGGAAAAACTAATCATTGCAATAACTACCTTATTACTGCAATTACAGCAAAGATCAGCTTGTTTATCAAGCTGATAAAAAGGTGATAATGGCATTTTCCCGTGTGATGTATTTATAGATGTGTGGCTGGGAAGAACAAGACTTGTTAAAAAAAAAAAAATTCATTTAAATAGACAATTTTCTACATCTTTAGAAATGAGCACTGAATTGGCAAGATCGAAGAGCATTGGATAAATAAACAATATTCCTGATGTCGTTAGTAGTTAAGCACTGCAATTACTGCAGAAAGTGTACCACCCCCTTTTAGTTCACCTGTTTCATAAGAAATTATAGCTCTTGCCGCTTTCTTTTAAGTGGTCTTTTAAACACTTCAATGGCTGTGCAATCTAATTGAAAAATACAGGGGGAAAGGCTTGCATAGTTTTTTTTTTGTTTGGTTGGTTTTTTGGGGGTTTTTCTTTTAATCTTGATTTACCTAATCTGAATTGCTTGGTAGCTAAGTTTGGGGTTTTTTTAATGAAGTTTCTGTCATTAAAAACCCAGTTCAAATTGCACTGATATTTTAATGCACTAGGTGGCATAATGATATTCATATTAGAGAAATTAAATTATTCACCAGCACCCAGACACTTCACTGGATAAAAGAAGCCACTCTTTCTGCCAGATAAGAAGTCCTGTGGTAACTTTTGTAATTATAGGATTGCTAATACTTTTAACTCTCTTTTGCGTTCTTTGGAAGAGTACTTCAAATTTTGAAAGAAAGGAACCTATTCATATTTAAAGATGATGCTTTAAGAATTGAAAACCCTTGAAGGTAGTAAGGATTTCAGTTAAAAATCCCTGAAACCCTGCTCCAATCCTGATTGTGATCAAGTTTACCCTGAACAATTTGAGTTGTAGCCAACATTAAAGCACATCAAAGAAACATGAGCTTGAGAGTGCTTGATTTTTCTGGGACTCCTCTTCCATCAGCTTTGATATGGGCCACGTTAAACACATCTTGATGCTGCCAGGAATTGGACCGGGTGACTTGAATCAATCTTTTTCATTTCTAACTCTATTAACTCCACCATTATAGTGGACATAATGAAAGATCCTTTTAGACTGATTCTGGTGTCAGTCTGAACCAGTATTATGTCAAAAAAAATTTAAGTCATCTTCATTTACTGTAAACTCAGAGACTTGCTTTTTGCTGCAGGTGTTCTGTCACAGTTTGCTTGAATTTGGGACAGTAAATTACAAGACACGTCAATGTAAAGAGGCAGTGAAATCATTTATCATTAACTTGAAGAGGCCATTATTCAGCTGAGGAAGATGACTGTTTTATGAAATACAAAGGATGAGATCATGATTTAGTGACCAGAAGTGTTCACTTTCCAAAATATAGCAGTATGCAGTGAATGTGAGAAAGAAAAGGAGCCTAAGAAGTTGATATAATTTTATCTGGATAGTGTTTTGATGTTGGGCATTGCAGTTAAAAGTTGCTTTAATTAAAGTTGCTGCTGATTAGCAGACAGGTTTTGATTGACTAATGACTGTATCCGTCCCACCTCTTTCTGTGCAACTACAACTCTAAGAAGGTGCAGCACTACCACAAGAAGGAGCCCTATCAGAGCATCAGGAAAGGATTTGAAGAGGTATAAAGCCTTCTGTCTTTTAAGGACGATTTGAAAGAGTGGTGTCTCTAAACAGTCTACAGAGTACAGAAAATACAATTTCTCTAGTTTGTTCTCCTTTTTTGCTGTAGTCACTAACATGTTTACCTGTTTTACAAAATTATCCCCACTTATAAAGCTTATTTGTGCAAGGATAATAGGATAGTGCTATTGCTAGGACTAATTTTTTGAAGACTGAAACTGTGTTCAGCACAAAAAAGATGAGCATAGTGTGGAACACAGTACCAAACACCACCAAATCATCGATTTCTGGGAGAGATTAAAGACAGAGCTTCTCTATTTTTTGACACAGTCAGTAAGGAATCCTGAAGTACCTACCTTTTCCAGCTGGTGCATCCCTTCCTCTACACAGCAAATTGACGCCAGCGTTCTCAGGGTCTGGGGATAAAGGCACCTGAAACAATCCTGGCGACAGATCTTAAAGAGAGCAACAACACCTCCTTCCTGTAGGGGGAAAACAGCAATCAGGAAAGTAGTACTAGAGGCTTCCCCAGTACTTAATCAAGATTGGGATGGGAAGCAGATTCCTTTAGTAATTTACAGCAGATTCCGTTAGTAGTTTATCCAAAATTGTTATTGTAACACCAACAAAGAGGATGTTAAGCTCGCACAGAGAACTCAAGTGGATTAATGCTTGTACACTAAGTGATGAAAAAGTAATACAATCTCAGTAGGAGGTGTGTTTAAGTGATTGACTTCTACCAGTTACAAGCTCCATTTAAATTACACCTGACATTCCTGAAAAAATTACAAAGAACCATCAATAAGTGGCAATTAAAATGACATTTAACTGATCCTTCAGCCATATTATTAAGTATAAAATAGATTTTTGTTAGCATATATTTCCCGTCCCTCTACATTTCTGAACTCTGCACAAAATTTACTTAATGCTAAAATTATGAAGGGAAAGGTCATATGTTTGAAGAGATACTGAAAATAAGGTGGAAATAGGCATCTGATTCTAAACAGATACAGTCCAAATCTTCATCCTCCAATAAAAAAATTGCATTCCTAAAAGTTTTTCTTTAAATACTATAGTGGCAAAGACTTGAGTACAAATTAGAATAGCTAGCCTCAATTAATTTCCAACATAGAGTATAAACATATGTTTTATTAAAATTCATATAACAATTGCAAATTTTTAAATAAAAACCAACAATGTTGCACTTTGTGTGGTGGTGTTTTTTTAAATTATTTTTCATTTCAAAATGTTTTGCTATCAGGTAGACCACATATGATGTAGAATCAGACATATGATAAAGATGAAAGCGCTTAAATTATTGATGACAGATGAAAGATCTCAGATTACAATGTTCAGATTACAGCAGTAAATTAAAAATAGTTGAAATCATGGACCAAGTGAAAAGTACACCCTTTTTAAAAGCCTATTTCAGTAGACTATTTTTAAAAATATTTTTAGATTCACAGAAATAATCTTTTTTTTCCTCAATCATTATTTGAAAGCTCAGCAGGTTATACTGACTTAAAACCTCTGGGCTACAATTCAGACTTTACTCATTTTCAGAATTCTATATTTTTGTACTAGTTCTGCTTGAATACAGTGGAGAATAATAGAGGAAGCAAAACTTTTTGTTCAGTCTAACAAAAAATTTATACCAAGTCATAAAGAATTAGATAAAATTAACTCTTCAACATATTTTCCAGATAAAAGTTTTAGATCATGTATTTGCACAAGTATATGGAATTTCTGTGGCATCAGTGAAAACAATAGGCTCACTGAAGTTTGTTAGGAGTAAAACTTATTTCTGAAATTGCAAGAAGCGTTCATGTATCTGTTATTTTATATCTAGTACTGCTATATATAGCCTAGTGCAGAAGGATATTTCTGAGCCTTTAAATTAAAAAACAGGCTGAACATTAACAAAAAAAGTTTCAGTCATATTTTTCCTTCCACAAAAGAAAACTTATATTTCACCCAAGCAGTAATTAAATTATCTCTCAAAAATATTGCAAAAAATATGTTTCACTGTCATTCCCAAGCCAAAGGTAACTGTTTTGTTGGGGAGTTTTGCTTAAATTTCATTCTCAGTTTGAATATTCCCACAGTTCAATTGAATCAGGGATGATCTGATCCTCTGCTTTAGCCATAATAAGCAGTTTGTGGACAAATCTAGTAATGCTCAAGTGATGTTGGCACATTTGCTTTAAGCTTCTTCTATGCCAAATGGGTGCCCTGATTTTGCCTTTGATGGACAGGAAGTGATTTATCACTGCATTTGTCAGGAGGAGATCTGTAGTCTTTATTTTGTGCCCCGTGTGCCATTATTAAGCTGTAAAATATTGACCATGAGTAATGAACTGAGAGATCTGTAAGTGAAATATTGGATGGGTGGAAAAGAGAGCCTGATTCCAATGGCTTGTCAAAACCAGTCCCCTCACTGGGATCAGAGCATTTCTCAGAATTTATTCACTTTTTTCAAGATTCATCCCCTGTATCTTCTGCAATGATGCCAAACCATTCCATCTGACAGGGACATACATCAATTGGTCAAGTGGGTAAACATTCAGAGGAAGAGAGGGACACTTGCTTTACTACTTGATGACCTACTTCTCTCCTATATTGGATTAACAGGAATTCAATTTTGTGGGATGCTGTTCAGAGGGGCTAGGTTTAGGTAATGAAATCACCTGAAATACAATCACCAAAACTATGTGGATTGAGTGAATAAAGAAGGGAAACAAAAAAGGCATCTAATTCTAAGGTGGAATAGTTTGCAGTTTCAACATGAAATGACACAAAGTGCAGTAAATTCTCATCAAGGCTTTGACAATACTTATAATTATCTTGACAGATGATCTCCAAAGCGGCCTTCATCATAAATACTTGCTAGAAAAGGAACTGGCATTTAATGAAGGTAAGGCAGGATGCATCAGAAACTTCTCGGGGTAAGTGATCTGCCATAAGGAATTCCAATAGTCAAGTATTCTCTAAGGGGCCTGTTAGGAGATATGAATATCTTCATTTTTGTGCCTTTCTCTTTTACAAGCCTTTTATAATGGCGCTGACTTCAATACAGTTGGTATTGGACTCTATCATCAGTAAAAATGAGGGTTTTTTTTTTTAATTATCATTCTATGACCTATTTATTGTAACTCGTAAACAGATTTTTACCAATTCTTCTGATTGTCACAAATCCAAATCTATTTATAACTCACTTGCTCCAAGTAACTCTAATTTTCTTATCTTGTCCATGCTACTATTCACTACTAAGAGACCTTAGGTTTTACGTCTCTGACAGCTAGTGAGAACTACTACTGGCTGCCAGGGTGAGTCAGCAACATGATTTTTTCACAGCAGATTACAAAGTTACCTGCCAAAAAAAAGTGTTAAATAATGCCTGTAGGTGGAATAAAATTATGAGGAATGCTTCAACATAGAGGAGAGTGTTTGATAACCTTTTTTAATTTCCGTAAAATATTAGCAGGGGATGGGGGAGAAGGAGAGAGAAGACTGGAACTCTTATCAAAATGTAAAATGAGAGACCAGCTCCTGTAATATTGTAGCTTTCCAACACTGTCTTGGTTCTTTTTTTTTTTGCACGTCCAACATTGGCATGCTTTAGAGTTGTAACTTACAGCTCGGGACAGGAAAAAATCTAACAGCAGTGTTCCACAAGATCACACTTTGTCATGGAGAGTAAAACTTCAAGGTTACATGGACAAATTTGTTGAATTTCTCTTTCACGGTAAACAAATAATCTCTCTGGTTAGTTTTTATCAAGGATACTACCACAGCTCTTGAGGGAACTATGGATCTTTTAAAAGATTTTGAAATCTTGGCATGACTTCAATATTTTTTCACCCTCCCAATGACTGAGAACAGTTTGAGATTTTTTTGTTGTTTATTTTTTGGTTTGAAATCACCCTGAATTTTTATTGTCATAGATAACTAAAGCCAGTGCCCATCTCTTCCTTTCTGCTTCAGAGATTGTGAAATCTGTCACAAATGAAACCTGAATTACAGCACAAGCAGCATTTCTTGTGTTATCTGGTCAAAACCTGGAAATGTCACAAAGTCTGCAAACAAGAAATAAAAACATGATTTATTCACATTGGGAGTTTTTGGAAAGATGCAGGTTACCCTCCAAAGCAACCAAAGCTCAGTGTTGTTAAGTTTCTTTGTCTGAACAGAGCTTTTTTACCCATTTGAAATTCTGGTCTGTTACAGTTGCTCTGCCCTCTTGGTCACTGATGCAGGTAGCTGAGGCACTGCAGAAGGTGAAGGATAATGGTCAGCCTGGACAAATGCATTTCCCAGTGCACAGAGCAGACAGAGGCACAGGACAGGTGATGCAATCACCACTGTAATTTGGCAGCCAAACACCACTTAGGGGTCTTTGCATAAAGGGATGCATTTCCTCAGTTGTAAACCTGTGACACACCCAGATTTTAGCAATATATTAGCTTAGTGATTTATGAAAGGTCAGACTTTACTTCTGCTAAATTAAACTGTTAGGGAAGTCGTAAAATGATAAAAAACCCAAGACCAATTTTCTTTAATTTGTTAATTCTGCACTTCCTCAGTGATCAACATTTTAACATTGGTTTTGGGTACCACTGAGTGGAGCTCAAATACCAATTTAGAAAAAACCAAACGTCTCAGGCTGTTGACAGAATCCACTACAGGTTTCTGTGTTTGGCTCCTTCTCAGCCTTCAGAACAGAGGAGTACCTTTTGTGGTGTAAAGATCCATCTAAAAGCACATAGAAGTAATTAAATGCTGCTGTCTAGCCCTGCCTCTGAGTAGGACAAAGAACTGGCAGAGCACTCCATGAGCAGTAGCTGGGGGAGGAAGGTTTTCCTCCTTCTGCATATCCTGATTATCCCATCCTAACAAGACACCATGTCCCACTTTTCTCACATTTTCAAGATCCAAGTGTCCTCGAAGGTGCAAATTCTGCAGGGGTTTCCAGTGTCATGGATCTTAACAGAATGACTCATTTATACCAAAAGTTAGCACCAACTACTCAGTACATGAGAACACACACTGGCAAAAGCAACTGCATCTGCAATGATGGCTCTGTTGTAAAAGGGTAATAAAGAATGCAAAGTATGTCTAAATTTACATCTTTAATAATATCTCTAACCCCCCATGTACACGCAGATGAAGAGATCTTGCTGTTTGTCTGCACAGTCTGCCACAGCCATGGCCTGTTGTGAAGTTTCTCTCCATTTACATGGCTGGTATTTAAAAAGTACTAGGAGAGACACTAAAAAGGAAAGACACTAAAAAAGTTCCCAAAATTATGGAGTGATAATACCTCAGATGGCACAAAGACAACTGCAGTAATGCTGAGAAGCCTGTTAGAGCTGACCATCATACTGAAGCTGCTTGCACAGGTATTGGGCTTTATTAAATTAAAAATTGGGGGGATGTGGTCCTCTTTAGGAAAAAAAACCTCTAATGCAATGGTTGTGCTGGTAAACTCTGTAGAGTAAGACTTGCAAAAGCACGACAAGAAGAGAAAGAAGTAGTTTCTCTGAGTTAATTTTGTTGCTCTTTAGTGAAATGTGTTTCATGTATTGCTAGCTGGCTTTGGATTGCTCCATGCATCCCTTACCTTGGCTATGATGCGGCAGAGGTGAGCACCTTCCTGGGCAAGGCTGAACAAACTGCTGATGGCTGACTCCGTGACGTACAGACTGCCCGAGAGCTCTATCTGCCTCAGCAGGTTCTGGGGGACACAGGACAGAAAACCTGGGAGAGTCAGACTGACAATGCACATTTATCATTGCATTTAAGTAGATGTAACCAAGGATAGTGATATTTAAACATTACCAGGGTAAGGCAATGGTGCGAGAATGTTCGGTATGGAACTCTCCAGCTTTTTAGTAAATTGTTATTGTGTTTCGTCTGGGATTGAACCAGAATTTTCAGAGGGCACCTAATTTAGTTAGTGTAGAAGCTGAATCACATGGTGATTCACCTTGTTTATAAGGAATATTGCTACACCCTTTCTTACACTACTCTCTAAGGCTCTGGGTTCATCACTACTCTCAGTCAAAATGTCACTGACAAATAAACATTCCTATAAAGAAATATAGTTTATTTATCCAACGTATAAAATAGATTAAATATTTTTAAATTTTTGTAAATAATTATCTTGTTTTTGCATTTATGTCATTGCAGCTTTAGAGGAGCACAGGTGTGAAAAGAACATGAAGTCTATTTCCCTTTATGTTTCGGAAAAAAAGATGTAGAATCACTAGAATAATTATTTCTATTTCCTAGGAAGAGGAAGACAAGCATTTTTGTATTTAATCCAGCTTTGAAAGAAATTCAAGGAATATCCAACGTTTTACGCTGTTATTTATACAGAATTCAATTACCTTGCCTTTAAGAAGCTCTGTTCTTCCACCTTTAGCATTAGAAAAATGCTCCATAATAATGCACTAGAAAAATGCTCCAAAAAAAGACATAGCTTAAGAGTTCACAATTTGATATGGACCTATCCTGAATTAAATCCTGATACATTGATTAGAAAAAAAAAAAGCTCTGTACACAATTTAAGCTGAAATCCCTCACACAGATACTTAGTCTGCTTCAGAGCAGCAAACTACTCCCAGACAATGTGTTTTTATGGCAGAAGTGGGCACATTGCCTGACTAAGCAGCTCAGAAAACTGTTCACAAAATTGTTTTTATTAATGAGCTCTAATCCAAGTCCTTCAGGCACACAAATACACACCAGATGATGTGGAGTCAATAATTCCACTCCCTTAAAAGAAAAGAGAGTAAGATTTCAGTGTCAGTACGTGCCAAGATGCCCAAAGGCAGAAATATCAGCAGTATACCTACTCTTCAGACTGAAAAGAATAAACATCTTAACAATGGTAACCCACTCACTGAATTTGAAATATGCAAAGCTTTTTTACACACTTCAACCCATACATTTCATGTAGTTCTCATAAATCCCAATCACAGAGCATTAGGAGGTAGCTTGTTAGTTTGACAGTAATTCTGCAAATATATTTGGGATATTCTCACCTCCTAGTAATAATCCTTTAAAACTAGAAGGGATGTTTCTGAAGCCACCGCTTTTTTGCCATCTTAACACATCAGGGTATGTTAGAGTTTAACCAATAGCACACATTAATTTTGTTTTGGCACTGTAATAAATACTTCTTGACTATTTGTGTTCACTAAGTCTGTCCTTTCCTCTTTTTCTGTTGCAACAACACAAAATTTCAGCATAACATCACCTCTAAAACGTGGACAAATTTTTTGAGCAGAATTACTCTTGAGGTTTTTATATGTGAGAAAGACTAAAGCATGCAAAAGGAGAGGAAGGAAGGGAAGTCCAGATAGGCTGGCTAGACTTGCAAGTTGCTATTATTTCAATAATGATCTAATGGAAATAAATTAATGAATTTGCAGCCTCAGAGTAATTACTCAGTGTATTTCAGAATCAGAATCACTGAATGGGTAAGGCTGGAAGAGAGAATCAGAAGCCATCATTTAGATGCCTTGCAAGAAAGAGACATCAGGAAAAATAAGTAATATGATGAGCCAAAAGATTATTTTGTTTGGGATTTGAGGTTATTGGAGAATTTGAGAATACAAACACCTAAAACTCATTGCAACGTATTTGAGTTACTGATCATAAATTTGTTGAAAATTGAGAGCTGTAATTCTAATCCTCCTCTTAATCACAGAATTATAGAATGGCTTGGGTTGGAAGGGGCCTCTAAAATCATCTAGCTGCCATCTCCCTGTCAAGAGCAGGGATACTCTCCACTAGATCAGGTTTCTCAGAACCATCCAGCCCAGCCTTAGATCCTTAATGGATCGTTGCCCTCAAGATTCAACAATTTTGGAAGACCTTTTTGGTCTGGGTTTGTTTTGTTTTTTTTAATAAACTAACCTGTGCCTCTTGTGTTAAAACCAGCTCTATCAACTGGCCAAAATATTGGGCAACAGTCGTGAGTGTTTCATTAACACAAGATTTCATGGACTTCAGTATCTCTTCATCTTCAGTCTGTAAGCACCTGAAAAGAAAGACATGGGAAAGGGATGAAGGAAAAAAAAGATTCAACAGACCTGATTGTCAGAGGTGAGACCTGTGTTAATCCCAGGATATAATTAGAATCCAGCTGTTCACAATTCCATACTTTAATCAAAGCTTTGTCTACACAGAGTAAATACACCATGAAAGGGTAACAGCAGACACTATTGAATAATTTTGGGATCACAATTTACCTCACAGACTGCAGGCCAAATTTTGCTGCAGATGCTGTGTGTTTATATAGTTCAACACTGCTCTTTTCCTCTTATCAACTCTTAGATGCCTGCATTTCAACTGCAGCTCTGTATATCCACCCATCTTTCATGATCAGTGAAGGGCTTTCAGTAATTTCCATTTCTTTACCTTCTTTTTCATAGTTTAATGATTGCAGTATAAGGATGAAGAAAGAAATGTGCATCCAAATGAGTTAAACAGCATAGTCAAAAATTAAATTTGGCCCTCTATACAGAAAGATACATAAAGCACCTTTACACAGTTAGTACAGTTATCCTGTAACCAGAGATGTTTGGCTGTAATTGAAGAAATGAGATAAAAATGGAAAACTTTATACAATTCAAATAAAATAATGAATACTGCCTCACAGAAATGCATTCATTTGTATTGTCAAAACATCTTCCACCCAGGCAGGCCACTCTAATGGAAGATACAGTTTGGGTGATCAGCCTCTGTACCTGCACACAGGTCACTTTTTCAGTTTTACCTGTCAGCCACCTATATAAATTTTTTGTCAAAAAGACAAGGGAGAGGGCTGATTTGGGGCAGAAGCTTTGGGATTGGATCTCATTATTAAATCAATGTGTCTCATAGTAGAATATGAAACACAAATGTGAGCTCTGTGGGTTTGGCAAAAACCAACAGTGCTCCAAATAATGTTATTTCCTGATAATTAGATGGTGTTTTTTTCCCTGATGATATCCCCAAAACAGAATGACTTGCACAATATTTAAAGTAAACCAAAAAAGAGTGATTGAACTATGCTGGAGGAAATGTGTGGCTTATGCTCAAGAGTGGAAATAGCATGAGAAGAATTACAGGGATTTTTATTTTCCAGTCTCAGCATTTCAGAGTGCAGGGAGATGAGTAAACCTACAACTACAACTTAAAGGAATGTGAATTTACACGTGTATTTACATTTACGTGTGTATTTATTTTTTTTGGTTTGATTTACAACACATGGGTACGTTCATACAGGAACACATAGACTAAGTCTCAAAACCCAAGCTTTCACACCAGCTGAAATCCTGACTCCACAGAACTAGAAGAGAACTTTGACATCAATATCTGTCACAGCCAGAGTTTCTCCCTTGATGTCTGAAAGTCCTGAAAAATCCACTTGCATGCAGCTTTGCATCTATGCCAGACTCAACAGCAGATCCCATTTCATTAGGATGCAGTTTAAGTAAAAGCAACTCAATTCATCCACCAGAGATTAACCAAAATTTTGAAAACTTTGCAGAGTTACAGCGGCCTAGTTCAAACAATTGAGGGTGCCTATGGATTTGTGCTTCTCTTTAGAAGTTCAGCAACTAAATAAAAGAGCAAAATTAATATTTCAACTACAAAATTTAAGTTACCTTTCTGTGAATGCTGTAAATTCTGAACACTTGTCTACTAAAAGTTTTTCAAGCTGCAGAGAGAGCAAAAGAAATTGGTTTTAAAGTTATAGCCATACACACAATTGCTTCACACAAAAATAATTAATCCATGTTTGTTAATTGAAAACCCTCTCAAAGCACATTTCGTATGAACACCTTTCATCTACTTTTCTGAATAAAACAGGTAGAGATAAAACTGAGGTTAACAAAAAAGGGTAGCATTTTCTACATTTTAAATGCAAAGGAACTCACAGATGGGGTGTCGAAATACTTTAGCCCTGTAGTCCTCAAAAGCAAAACATTTTTTCAATGCCATTTGTTGACATTATTAACATTCAGAATAGCCTATGATAAAATAGGATCCAAAGTAAGTCAAGAATATTTCCATTGTTGAAAAGGTGTTGAAAAGTCTTAAGGGACCAGTATCAGTATGTAAGAACTTACAGACAGTTTAAAGCAAGTTTTAATTATTACAACAAAATAAAAATTCAAAAAGCGAAAGAAACATGAGATCAGCCAAGGTATCTTCTCACCTGGTGCATTTCTTCTGAGGAGCTCCTGGAGAAGGTGTTGTACTCGTTCATCATGGAGCGCACGTGGCAGTTGACTCTCACTGTCATGCTGTGGACCCTCTGCCACCTGTTCTTCTCCAGCTTCTGAGCAATCCTGGTCAGCTCCGTGCTTATGATCCAAGCTCTCTTCAGCAGAAGCTGCAAGTTATCACAAGTGCTGTACTGCGAGGAAAGGATGAGTTCATTCTGTTCATCCTTCTCAATGCTGATGGGCTTGGACTGGAGAATGCACATACATTCACAGTCTGTCATCAGCTTCAGGTCCTCCATCCATCGCTGAACAGAGTCCACCTGGATCAGGTGCATGCTGGAAGGCAGAGAAGGAGAGGGAAGAATGAGGTAAAGCAAAACAACCTTGGAATAACCTCCAGCAACACCATACAGCTGCACCCAGTACTACGTTGCAACTTATTGACCAAAGGCAAATTATTGAACAAACAATTTGCTTGCAGTAACACAGTGACACATTTATCTCTTTATTCCAAAAACAGGTTCTGGATTTCTAATCACTTTTGTGGTATATATACCCTATATATACCCTAGCATATACCCTGCTATAAAATAATATCAGTGGATATTGTAGATAAGAAAACAGAAGTGTAGACTATGTTTTTTGGGGAAAATGCTTCTTGTACATTCAGAGTTTAATGCAGAGAAGGAGGAAAGCTATGAATGTGTTTGCTTGTTGTTTATGGGACTGGAAGGTTTTTCTAGGCACTTGGCCTATCAAGTGGTTAACATAAAATTTTATCTTGCAACATCTCTCCAAAGCCCTTCCAAACTTACACAGCCAAACCAAGATAGTGAGCAATACTGCCAGCAATATCTATTTGTTCCATGTCATAATCCCTTAAACTTCAGCTGGATTCTACTTCCCAACCAGACCTTTACCTTCCCCATTATTTCTCATTGTTCTCTGTACAAGTTGCACACTGAATTCTAAAGTGCATTCTTTACACTACAACAAATACGATGTAAACCAGTAGGGCTGAAAAGTTCCTTGACAAGTGTACCCTGACAGAAGGGCAGTAAGGCTGCATTTTGTGCCCTTGCACCCTCCAGCCAGTAAAATGTGGTACCTGAGACAGAAGCTGAACTGATTCTGAGTTCATCTTTTTGGAGGGTCACAAATTCCATAGTCTTAGATGAAGATGCCTATTTTTTTTTTTAATAAGGTGCCCACATCCTAATAAAAATACTTTAATCCTCATCCCAACCATACTAAAGGTTTTCAAAGAATTGAAGATGGGAGGTAAAGAAGAAATTAGATTAAGTGAAAACAAGAGAAAATGGATTTAACTATTTTTCTCTAACTTCTATTGGTAACTTACAGCTACTCTGACAGTGTAGCAGATTGTTGTCTACCTTCTGGATACATGTGCAGATTTTTAGGATGCTAAACCAGAAAGTTTGTATTATAGTTCCTATTCTCTTAATTCAGATACTGATTTATTGCAACTCAGCAGTAACGTTCTGTGCTGTTATATAAAGCCTGACTGCTAGAAGAAAATCTGTAATTACATTAGCTAAGCTAAGGAGGACCAGGTGGAAGCCTTTTTCAATTCTTATGCTTCCATTTATACAGTGAGCACCAGCTGAACTCAAGAAATCTCCTGCCAGACCACTCCAGTAATATTCCATAAATAAACAAAAATGTATTTACATACACAGGAAAAGGAGGCTCACCCCAAGTATCATTTCATGTAAATTCACAGCAAACAAGATACAAGAGATCAGTTTCATTGATCCAATCTCCCTTTTCACAATATATGATGAAACTACTTTTAATTTCAAACTTTACAGGCTACTGCTATTTAAGGTCTTTATTTCACTCAACTCTGAATATTGTGTAATTGCATTTCATGATCGATTGAGGCCCGCTTTCTTCTTGCTATGTGTAGTCTCCTTATTGCCTTTTTGGATCTGAAGCAAGGTTTCCTAATAAACAAAAACAACAACTTTAGAAGTTTGAGACCATGATTTATAACGATGTGCATAGTTTGCATGCAGAACAGGATAAACTCATTTGACACAGAGCAATGTATCTTTCATTTCCAAAGTGCATTGTGATAATTAATTAAATCTCTGTTTAGTAAGTAGAAATAAACTTTTACATTATAAATTCATATGGACAAAAAGCTAGAGTAAAAAGTTAGTAAGAATTAAAACAAAAACAAAACAACAACAAGAAAAAAAATCATATTTCCTTTAACCCCAAAAGCCATCTTTCACTCTATGGAGAGAAAAAAAGGTAATGAGGATTGTGCAAGAAAAAAAAAAAAAAAAAAAGAAAGCATAGATGTTAAGGAAACTCTCCTTGTTTGTGTCTGTTCCTACTAATTGCCAGAAGTACAACTGTAGAATGTAGGATATTTTTTCACTGAAACTTCATATTCTTTAACTGACAACAAGCACAACAAAGTAATACCATTCATCTCCATCTACAGGATGACAGAAAACTCCCCCTGCTTAATATGTCAGCTTTTCTGACACACTGTCCTTTAAATTAGACAGACATCATTATCACTCGAATGAAATACATAAATGATTCACCTTTGTCCAAATCTCACTTCATTTAGAGAAAATCTTCTTAAGCATTCTGCAGATGAATTTGTAGACTCGTTTTTTACATATTAAAATGAGGAAAGCAAAAAAGTGTGATCATCCCTAATTAGCTATTAAGAATCATATTCCAGATTGCATTTACTGAACTCAAAAAACAAGTTGGAAATTTCCATTTTGTCTCCCCATTACTGAAAAAAAAAATCTACACCTACAAAATAAAAAACAACCATAATGGTTCAGACAAAAAAAAACCCAAACAAACTCTGTTTAGCCCATTATCCTGGTCCCAACATGCCCATTAGGAGATGCATAAGGAAAGATTATAAGAAGTGTGGCAAGAGCTGAGCAACCCCTCCTTCCCATCTTCTGGCAATTAGTGGTTTAGGAACTTCCTCAGCCAGCAGTTGTGTCTGAGTAGTATGTTTTTTACAACTCATGAAACAAAAGTAGCCATTAATCCCTTTTTGAACTCAGTTAAACTTTTGGCCTTTGCAACATCTAGTAGCAGTGTCTCACATTGTTTATTTTTTTTGTATGAAAGTGTTTCTTATTGTTTATTTTAAACTTGCTGCCTGGAGACGTGAACACAAACACTTGAGTTGCTATATTCTAAGAGACACTGTAAATGAAATGCTGGTTCTGTATTCACCCTCTCCATGCAATTCATTATTTTGTTTGCTCTACCCCATCTTCTCCAGGTTATTTTATTTCCATGGTATAGAAACTCAGTCTATCTAGTCTGTCCCCCTTATAGGCAGTATTCCAACCCTCTGATGATTCACTTACTCTTCCCACCTTTTCAAAACACTTTTTCCAGTTTCCTTATGTCCTAAGATGTGATGGGGAAAACAGGACACAATATACAAAATTCAGGTAATTTTATACATTTGAAACACATTTTCTGCACAGTTCCTATTTTGCAACAATTCTTAAATTAATTATTTTTGCTTAAGTGTTTTCCAGAGAGCGGTATCATTTTTACCTTTCTGAAAATACACTTATTTTGATTTCAGAATTTTTTCCATGAGTGATAATACACAATGTAGAGTTCATTATACATATGAAGAAGGAAATTGCACTTCAGTTCCCTTTACCTCCTCACATGTACTACTTTATGTTCATTAACACATAATTTCTTCTAGCATTTTTCAGTCGTGTATTGTCCTGCTTTTACAACTACTTTTCAGGTCATTAAACACATTGAACAAGATTTGCTCAAGCAAAGTCTTACTTGAGACCTTACTAGTGTGATTTCCCACAATTCTCCCTAATTTAGCAAAAGTATCTGGTTAACTGGCTCAGATCCTGATGTTTATAGAATCATAGAATCATTTAGGTTGGAAGGCACTTCTAACACCATCAGGTCCAACCATTAACCCAGCACTGCCAGATCCATCACTGAACCTTGCCCTTAAGTGCCACTTCTGCACAGCTTTTAAATACCTCCAGGGATGGTGACTCAAGCACTTCCATGGGGAGTCCATTCCAGTGCTTGACAACATCTCCAGTGAAGAAACTTCCCCTAATTTTCAAACTAACCCTCCCCTGGGTTACTTTAGGGGCATTTCTTCTTGTCCTATCACTGGTTATTTGGGAGAAGAGATCAGCTCCACCTTGCTCCATCCTTTTTTCAGGCAGTAATAAAAAGAGAGAAGTTCCTCCTCAGCCTCCTTCTCTCCAGGCTGAACACTCTCAGCTCCCTCAGCTGCTCCTCATCAGACTTGTGCTGCAGACCCTTCCCCAGCTCCGTTGCCCTTCTCTGGACTCTCTCCAGCCCCTCGATGTCTTCCTTACAGTGAGAGGCCCAGAACTGGGCACAGCACTCAAGGTGTGGCCTCACCAGTGTCTAGTACAGAGGAACAATCCGTGACCTGATCCTGCTGGACACAAAATTCATCCAAGCCTTGAGCAGACAGTTTCTCCAGCAGAATGCTGTGGGAAACACTTTCAAGGTCTTAGTTGCAGTCCAGGCAGACAGACAACATCTACGGCCTTTTCCTCATCCACTAAGTGGGTTACCTTGTCAGAGAAGGTCAGGTTGGTCAAGCAGGACCTGCCTTTCCTGAACCCCTGTCTGATCCTCCTGGTTGTCCAGGATGTGCTGCATGATGGCACCCAGGATGGCCTGCTCCATGACCTTCCCTGGATCTGAGGTGAGGCTGACAGGCCTGTAGCTCCCTGGATGCACCTTCTGGCTCTTCTGGAAGACAGGTGTCACACTGGCTAAAAAGCCTGGGACCTGGGATCTCCCCATGCAGAGAAGTGTACTGGTAAATGATGGAAAGTGGCCCAGTGAGTACTTCTACCAGGACCCTCAGTATCCTTTGGTAGATCTCATCCATGCTGTAGACTCTTCTGATCATTCATTCTCCCTTGGAACATGGGGATTCATTCTGTTCCCTGTCTCTGTCTTCCATCTCAGGGGGCTGAGAAGCTGTAGAACATCTGGCCTTACTATTAAAGACTGAGACAAGAAGGCATTGGATACACAGAGCTTTTTCTTATCCTCTTTTGCCATGTTTTCCCCCCACATGCAATAAAGAGGGAGGTCCTCCTTAGCTTCCCTTTTGTTGCCAATTCATTTATAGAAACATTTGTTATTGTTTTTCACAGCAACAGCCTGATTAATTCTGGTTGGCCTTTAGCCCTTCTAATTTTCTCCCTGCCTCCTTATAGCTCTCACAAGTGGCTCTCCCTTTCTTCCAAAGGTGATAAACTTGTCTTTTTCTTCCTGAATTCCAGCCAAGGCTCTCTGTTCAACCAGGCCAGTCTTCTTCCCTGCTGGCTCATCTTCTGGCACATGGGCACAGCCTTCTCCTGTGCCTTTAGGATTTCCTTCTTGAAAGGAAGATGTATAGATATATAGATGGATAGTAGCTTCCCACAAGTTAAAATTACTGAATTTAGTACGCCATGGCATATTGACAAAAAAGCAATTTATCTAGACTCTACATTATAAAAGCAGCATTTAATGTAAAAACAGTTGTAAAAATAATTCAGTGCAAAAAGAAAATTCAAGAGAAAGTCTCCTACATTTCTTAAGTCATTCTGTTTTAATTGAAGTTGTAAAGTATTTGATACAGTTTTCAAGAGCACTCAACTGAACTTAAATAACAAGCAATTTGAATACTCTGAATTTTAGTGTGCTTTCCAAAAAATACAGTTTTTCAAAAATTGTGTAATTTTGAAAAAATCCTCTGGTGTCACTGGCTGAGGCCACCTTAGAGCCTGCTAGAAGAGTGTTACTTCAAAAGATGTTTGGATCTTGTTTAATATAGATGTTTCTGCACTACATAACTCATTGCAGGTAAATTTCATCCTGGGTAAGGACATTAAAAATACTCCTATTTTAAATATCTAAGAGAAGACACATGATATTTGAAGTTCCCTTACTAGCATTTCTTTTTCTATTTTCGCTCATCTGTTAAGTAATTTGTTAACTAACAAATCAAGATTTTTGGGATAGACAAGGTGGATTGACATCAAAATGATTGATCTCTCTCATGTTGGTGTTACATGAACACAAAAGTCAAAAGTTAATAACTAGATCATCTGTTTAAAATTTCCAACTTGAAACACATACACTTCTGTTTTAAATTGCAAATGTTATCATGAAAAAGAATTATACCTCCAATTTAGCACTGAGTTTCACTAAGTGCAAAAGTTTCATGTTTTATAACATTGTGTCGAAGTCAGAGCTGATCAATTCACGTGAATAATTCCAGTGGTCATATTTATAAAATGTAAAGACTTCTGCTCAGTCAAATTATGTTTTCAAAGCTTCTTAGCCTTTTTATCCATTTTCACCTAATATGTCAGATTTATTACAAATCCTAATGATAGCATTTAGTACTGCTTCCAGATAAGCCTATGGTGAAAGTCAATGCCAAATCTTACAACTGTGTGCAAATTTATTATTCTGATTAGTGGAAGGTAATTAATTGGCAACAAACAACTTATTGAATGAATTTAGCTCCCTCTTTGAACATAAATAATCTCTAATTTTTTTCTAATTCATCTTTTCAGAATTATTCATGGGTATGCAATATAGCCAGGGCCAATTTCCACATCAATACAATGGCCAGCAGAACTCAACTCTCAGTGGAAGGAGAGAATGAAGAGCCATAGAGAGAGTTGCTCATTTATCTTCAATTGCTTTACATGACATTAATCACATAAAAGAGCCCTGTAGATACATGATATTGTGTTTGCACTGATTTTGGCAAAATTTTGTAGAGCTAACTGGAAAGATAGCTTAAAAAAACACTGAGCAGCTTTAAGGTAGATAAGAATCAGATTCCTGTTTTTTAAGTGAGTGCACTTACTGTGTAGATCATTCCTAAGGTAATAGAATCCTACAAATATTTAGGTTTTGTACTTGATGCAGCAAGATAAAAGTACAGCCAGATGGTTTGCAGGGTATTCTCTTTTTTTCCCTCTTAACTTTACCTACTTCTTTTCCAATGGAACACTAGCAATCCAACTTCACTGTGACAAAAGTGACTTCAGTACAAATTATTTAAACCTTTAGAACACATGGCTAAAAGCTATTTTCTAGGTTTTAAAAACAGGCTATATTTAAATGGTTATTTTAATTTGCCTCAATGATTACTCCATTGTTACAATTACCAAAGTCTAACAACTTCCCCAAATTAAGTCAGTAGTGGATAATGCAGAATTACTCCAAGATCACCATTGTAGAATAGTCTATAAGGAAAGTAAAAACACAGTAATCACTTGTAATACACACAGTTGTTTAATCAGGCCTCTCTAAAAGGCTGTATAAATAATTTAGTGTTAAATGCTGCACCAGCATTCTCCTCAGATCTTTATGTTTTTCTGAGAAATCCTCACTGTAAGTTGCCCTCTAAAAATATCTGGAAATATTATACCAGCCCAGAATTGCTGGCACACTGCAGAACTTAAGGAAGTCACCCTGTAAAATCACAAACTAACTAAGCTTGCTGAATAGTTTATGTAAAATCTAGGATAAACTTATCACATACTAATTTTCTGTAGGTGGGAATAATTTAAGTAGGTCCAGTCCTATCCAACCTCCATCAGCTGAAGGGATCTGAGGCACTGTAGAGCTGGTGTTGGCAAGTTTTACTTCCTGCCTAGCACATTAAATTGCTAAAACAGTAGTTATCTTGACAAACACACAAGACACGGAGTTCACAGAAGTTAAAGACCACAGTAAAAGAACACAATCTCCTGAGAAAAAGGAGGAAAATGCAAAAAATCCCCCCTACCAGCGAGTTAATGACATTATAAGGCTGTTAATTGGCCTCTTTTCAGGCAAAGCTGAACAACTAGCATGCTAATATTGTCACAATGATTACCAACCAAAATATGTTGAATTTATATTTGTATTGTATCATTAATTCATACAACTGTGAATATTACTGCATTTGTAGTGTTGCTATAAGATAGTAAGAGAGAAAGTTTTCAAAACCACCAAGTTTGTTGAACCCCGTGATATTGGAAAATTCAGATTTAACAAACTGTTATGGACTCAAATCAGAATTAATGAGGTTTGATCCAACTTAAGGAATCCACTAGACTTAGGCAATTTTAGCCACTCTAAAATTTGGACATGAGGGATGGGGCAAAAAATAATCTGCTGACCCAGCTATTGGTTCTTTTGTTCAGCATATTACCTGCTGTTCTCCAGTGCACAGACAAAAGTAGTGCTGAAGATGAAAGATCCCACAACTCAATCTCTTTGCAAATGACAGCCTGGGTCTTGCAAAAATGCGCAACAGCTATAGCTTTCCTGAGAAATTAGATATCAGAACTGTGAGATTTGTGCACAATGGCAGACTTTTGACTTCATGTAGCCCAAAGAAAGAGGAACATGCCTCATGGAACATTGCACCACAAATCTACTTGGAACTTCCTTACATATTCTTACAGGTGTTTAAAATCTGACATGGTGACTGACTGAAGAACATAGATAATCTTGAAGCAATGTTGCCATCAGCATACACTTAAATTGCAGATTCCTGAGTACAGATCTCATTCCCATAGACAACAGGGCATGTTTTCTGCATCATGAAGGAGAAAAGTGAGCAAGGCCAGCAACAGGAAAGAATGTGCTCAAGAGAGCTCTTCCTGGCTTACTGCTTCCCAATGCTCAGACCACAGTTGGAATTGAAGGGGACAATATTCCTCATGGGCTTATAAGAACAATATGCTGCAGCAGAGAGACACCTGGCAGGGAAGGAGAACTAGAAATGAAAGTGAAAATGAGAAAAACAACCCTGGACATAATTTGGGGCCACAGGCAGTGAAAGTGCTCAGACACAATCACAAGCAATGACTAATTTGGAGACTAACTTGAGTCCATGAAAATAGCACTAGTGCCTCATTGAACATTGTTTTTCTCTTCCTCCAAATCTGCCTTAATTTGTAGTTTAATAACGAACACTACAGCTCTCTGTGCCTTATTCAAAGGAGTTATGACATGCATTATGAGCAGCAGCATTAGCCTTTCACCTTCTACTATTTACTCATTTAAGGTCCTAACCCTACTGATTAAGTAAAGCTTGGATTACTTAATGAAGGGAGCAACAAGCATTTTACAGGGAGCTATGAGATCAGTATCACTCAGGAGACTAGAGAAATTTGGAGACCCTTGTTCACATCTATTACACAGCAGCTCCAGCTAAAACCGTCAAAAAAAAGGTGAGAAAAGAACAGCCTGATGCTGGCTTTCCTAAGAGTCCCATCAGAATATTAACCCTTCAACAGACAAATTTAAAAGACTAAAAGTAGCAACATAGTGTCACAAATACTGGAATGAGTTGGCAAAAATACTTTAGGTGGCCTCAATGTAATAAGAAAGCAGTTTCCAATCAAAAAAAGTCAGTATTTGTGCACAGGTTTATGTATTTCTGTAGAAGTCAGAAGATGGAAAAAGGAAATCTTATGCCATCAAACCTATGTCTGATACTACAAGCAGCCAGATCAGACAATTTGCTCATGAATGGCTTAAAAATCACTCTGAAATAATTTAGAAGGCTCAAATACGTACTATTAAATGGCTATTCTAGAATCACAGTGAAAGTTTGGTTGGCAGCTTCTTTTTTTTAAATCTGAATTTCTTAAAAGCCAGTTACTTCCCATTTGGTTTCATCTTTCCTTTTAAATCAGATTTTATCTTTGAATGCATTTCTAGAGAGCAAACACATGTTCCCAGCTTCTAATTTGCAAGACTCGAAAAGCAAAATTCTTCAGATTCCTTTTATGAAACTATACCCTTTCCAGACCCCTGCTTTGAATAGAATTGCAGTTTCTGTAAAACTAATTTTTTTACTGAAAGGCTTGATATCTTGCTTGATAGAAAACAAAGTTTAACAGTAACTTTGAGTGATATTAGTACAACCTTATATTCACCAGAAATCTCATTTCTGAGCTTCTTGCTTTCAACACCACATCTTGCTGGCAAGGCAGTCACAGTCATCTCAGTCAACCAGCATACGCAGGTCCTCTTCCTATTTTTTTTCCATAGACTAAACTACATGTCGTTGCAGACTTTCTAGTTCCCAACCCTCAAATGCATATTATTGACATTTCAATTAATCCCCTCTTTTCTTCAATACTCGAAGTCCACTTCTAATTCTCTACTTTCAAAAGTACCCTTTGTCATTACGCTTGTTTAATTGCCAGTTTTATGTATTTAATAGTAGATACCATGTATATAATCACTGAACTTCCTTTGTTCAAAGGGAAAGTGATTAAGTAATTTTGTTTGCCCTAGAGAATGATAGATTATTCATTACTATGCATCTGTGGCGGGTTCATGTATTGGCATTTCATTTTTTATTCCAAACCTTTAACTACTCCTTACTAGAAGGTCTTCCTTTTCCTCTCCAATTAAATCTTATTCCACCCTTTCTCACTTCTTAGATACAAACATTTTATTCTGCTATTTTACACTTGGAGTCACTACAAAATTTTTAGTAAGTTCAGCAGCCTAAATAGAGTAATTTTCCTGCCTTTTGTATATTGTGTTTTCCTTCTATCTCAGACACACGTCCTTCTCTTTTCATTCACTTTAAAGAGTCCAAACTAGGTGGTTAGTGTTCCTGGCTGCATTTCATTTTCTTTTGTGTAGGTGCTGAACCTAAGAAAGCCAGGCTAACTGAAGGTTTAAATGTAAACAAAGCAGGTTCAGTAATTACAACCAACACAAAAAAGCCAAACTCACCCTACCTGCATTTCAAGCAAACTCTAAAAACAAAGACTCAGGCTATACTATCACTTTTTCCATCATGATTTACTTATGATAGTATTATGTTTTATCATAAAACATTTGAAGTAAAAATGTTTTCACAAGATAGTCCAGTATTTTTCATCTGAAAATGGGAGTTTTGAGCCACCTTGCTGTAAAGCATATTTCTGTGGAACAGCTGAAATGTAATATGGTTTTGGCTTCTGGGTGATAATCGTGGATATCTGAGGATTGTAATATAAGCAGTAAATGTGAACCACCAACTTAAAATGGGACGAAGAAACATAGTTCCAACACTCCTTAAGATTGAAATTAAATTCCCCCTCTGGCTTCCGTGGACTTTGAATGAGGCTTAGGTATGTGGCACTCATGATTCTTTTGGTGATACTTATAGTAAATTCCCCAAGTGAAAGAATGAAGGGTAAATAATTTTAAGAACATAGACCCACATTGGAATTGAGAAGAGATGAGCAATTAACTGAAAATAAGGTTAATGGAGAATGTTCTCGGGAATCTGATGGCTTAGCATCATCTCAGTTTCAAAAAATATCGGCGCCAGAATCTACGTATTCCTAGGATTCCAGGAATCAGTAACTTTAGGGCTCCGACTCCACGACCCTGGCACTCTAGGATTCCATGACCTTGGAACCCAACTGCTCCAGGGGCATCTCCAAGGCAACAAGAGCAGGTTAGTGTCAGAAGGAGGTGCTGCAACACAGTTGCATCCACTGCTCAGAGGCACCTGCTGGTAAGTGACCCTCTGCCAGCCCCTCGAGTTCAGTCAAGATCTCTCCAACATCTCTAGGCCTTCAGTAGTAGACGAGGAGCCTGACAAACTCTCTCTTCTGAGATTTAAAACTCATGTGAATAAGTGATAGTGCATGGATTCTGTTGCAGCAGCTCCTTCACAGCACTTCATTGTTTCTTGCCTCCCAGCAGAGGGTCCTGCTGTATCCAACCTGCCCTGAGCCGCCCCAAGGTCTGGCTGACCAGCTGGGGAACATCTCCTCCCTCATCGGCTTGCAACCAGCTTGTTAGGACCCTCCTCTCCTCCTCCTGCTTGGGGGACTCTGTTTTCTCTTTCATCTAAAATTCTGGACTTCTCTCTCCTCAAACATGGCCATTTCTGTTTCGCCTCCCTGTGTGTCACACCTTCTCCCTCATCACATGCTGATGGAGGCTCTGTGGGCAGCTGAGTTTGGAACTTGCAGCAACAGGCACGAACTGAGGAGCACCTCTGGCCTCCAGCTCTTTTTCGGGGCTAGAATGGATGAGAAAGCTT
Source organism: Trochalopteron elliotii (assembly GCA_024734555.1). Taxonomy (NCBI): domain Eukaryota; kingdom Metazoa; phylum Chordata; class Aves; order Passeriformes; family Leiothrichidae; genus Trochalopteron; species Trochalopteron elliotii. Next base: position 2,110,761 of record JANPWX010000452.1, on the reverse strand, counting down.
TATTCTAGTGTGAGGCTTCTCCTTGGGGAATCTGAATCTTGGGTTATTCCACCTTTCTTTCTCTTTCAAGGAAGAATCTGCCATGGCTTTGGGAATCTTCTTGGTGCTCCTTTTGCTGCTGGCAGCTGTTGACATCAACCAGCTGAACTCCTCTGATGAGAAGGGAGTTGTCCGTGAGAAGGAAAGAGGGGAAGAAATCCTTCAGAGGCTGAAGGAGCAGGAGGCGAGCCTACGGCAGCTATACTCGCACGTGAAGAAGGAAATTGCAGAGCTGGAAGCCAAGCAGGAGGCTCTGACAAGACCTACACTGGCACTGCAGAGAAAGATCCAGCAGATCCGATGGTGCATACGCAAAGTCCTTTTCTTGGCCACCATCACGATGTTAAGTCTCTGGGAGTAGCATTTGCAGGAAGTCACTTGGCAGCACAGTGGAGAAGAAGCAACTGATGCAGTATTCCTGGGGAAAGCGTGGAAAGGAGTGGCCTTCCCTGGCAACACTCTTTGTGCTAATAGGGGCATTCACATCCTCAGGGACAGAATTGTAGCAAATCTTTGTTTAGTTACAAGGAGACTGACTCCACTACCTTTGAAATTACTTCAGTCCACTAACAAAAACTTTGTTTTTTGATGTATTAAGAATTTCCTCTGTTTTGTATCAATTGTTATAAATATTAGAGTTCCATTAACGAAATAAAACAGATTAAAGCAAAAGAATAAATTCATCAGAATTGCTTTCTTGCAACCAAACAACTTCATTGTATCTTTTGACTCTGCCATTTTCCTTGCACTGTGCATTACTGTTACAGGCCGAACTACAAACACCATAGAAATAGAGGCCATGTCTGGAAAACAATACTATGGATATGCAACACAACTTTACAATGCTAAATAGATGGGAACTTAGAGGAAGATGGCTCAGAGAGAGGGTATAGAAATTTTGACTGGAAAGCAGGGCAAAAGCAGTTTAGCTCTTTCCTCCAGCAATAATGCAGGACAGAGTTGTTTGCTTAGAATGAAGTCTTATACTGGCATCCAATGCTAGCAAGAAAGATAAGAGTAAATAATAAAAAAGCTTACATATGTTTAAAGCTGATGACTTAAACAATGGTGAAAAACCATTCCTAAACTGGACATTAAATCTCAAACCCATACAATGTTATGAAGGAATTGTAGGAAATACTCTCTTCACTGGTACCAATAGATTTTCCTACCCTTTGCAGTTAAGAAAAGATTTCACTCCTTCAATGTATTAATGGACATTTGAATGCATAGGGAATGCTTTGAACTTCCAGGGTTTGGAGGGTGCACTGTGGGATGCAAGGAAACACTGTCCAGGCATGGAGTAGGTTGTATACCTGTTTAAGCAAACTTGATGGGATTATTTCCAACTTTGATTTCTTTCCATTCCATAAACAATGCTCTTCACAGAATTAATTTTTCAAGAACAAATACAACACACATGATGTGGAATTTTTTCTGAGTAACTCTTGGTTAAGGTTGTAAGATGTGTGCTTTATTTCATATCAGAAAGAAAAATACAATATTTTTCTCTTTTTGCCCTACTTATCTCTCCAGACATGATGAGAGGCTGTACACAGCCAGCCTTTTATTTGCTGAATTTCTTAAAACTTGTGTGGCATTCCAGCCACAATAATGTTACTCAGAGCAAAAGAGCAGTCTGGTGGATACATTCAAGCAGAAATTTCAAAAGTTGAGCTCTGGTCTTTGCTTTCCTAATAATATTCTGAGAAGTTTTATTACCTCCTGCTAAACTCTCTTCTCTGCTTAGCCTAAGTGACACTTCCTTGGTTTTGCACTGAGCATTGCACACCGTGTTCTCATCTTGATTGGAGGGTCCAGATGCTACTGTAACACAATAGTGGAGAAAGGCAAAAAAACAAAGTTTTTCCAAGAAATCCTGAGAAGAGTTCTGAGTGTCAAATAGGAAAAGCAAAAAGGAAATGGATGGTTATTTTTGCTACCACAGAGTTGCTTTTGAATGATGGGCAACAGCTGAAGTGTGAAGAATGCCTGAACTAGAACACTCTCATTAAAACATAAAATCCAAAGCAATTGGATTCCAAGACCTGAAATAGACAAGAGTTCAGGAGGGTCCTTCACAAGAGTGAATGAAATGAAGAAACAAACATAGTCTGGTTTCCTGGCAAAAGTAAAGATGAGTGGGTTAGGAATCCCACAGTTTGCTCATTCCTGGGAAATAATTCATTAACGAGAACTTTTCACCTCACTGCTGTTCACAGTTATGCTGCTCATAATTTCAGGTGTAAAAGAGGTGCAAGGGAGGGAGCAAATCTGGCTGACAAGAGCCCCAGTGCACAGGTGTCAATCTGCACCTTCATAAAGGAGCAACTGAAAAGAATTACAAACCCCTGAGGATAGAACCAAGTGGCTTTTACACAGACGGAGAGAATATTACAAGTTATGACAAAAAGAAAACATAGAATAAAGATTCCTTCTTTTCCCCCATTCTTTGTGAGTAGAATGAAGCAGAATATCTATTTATTCCTCTTCACTTAGCAAGAGCAGGGTTTGGATCATTGACAGGGAATCTCTGGCACAAATGAGATATCCATGATTCATAAGGGCATGCAGGCTCCATATTCTGCAGTGCATTAAACAATAATGTTTCCCCCCCACCCCAAAAAAAAAAAAAGAAAGCCAGCAAATTATCCCTCCTTAATTATTTATTTAGCAATAATAAATGCTTAGTGGCCATCAAAGAACCTGGAAAACAGCTAACAGAGTGTGAAAGTGTAGTGAACACTGTTGTTTTGCAATAATACATCCCAGGTTCAATGAATTGGCCTCTGGCACCAAATATGAATAAATGGATGTTTTATGGGAGCACAGTATTTTACATTAAAAAAACAATTAAAGGGTGAGTGGAATTAGGTTTTTGTCCTCTTATAATCCCTTATGGTACCTAACAGCACATCAAGCAAATTGGATTTGAAAATATATCAGAAATGGAAGCAAGGAAATATTGTATCATATTAAGTCTGTTGTTGTCATCAACTTTAGCTAAAGGGATTTATTTCATACAAATTACTGTGAGATTACAGAATTTCCTCACAAATGGAAAATACATGTGTGAAACACACACATAATAAAGGTACTTATTCACTGAATATTCTCTTCAAGTTTCCCTTTTGCAGCCTGTATTATGAATAAGGTCTTCATAGGAAAGAAAAAAGCTCTGTATTTGTCTGATTAAAAATCCTCATCTGCTGCCATCAAGTAAACAGAAAATAAGACAACTGACTTCACTGTATAGAGAAGCAAAAAAGGAGATCCAGATTTCTGTGTGATTTCTACGTTCTACTGTTATCCAGAGTGCGAGGATAAATCAATTTAGCTTTATTAAAGGCTTTTCATCACTTCATAAAATTTTCAAAGCACCTGCTCAACAGCTTTTCAACCTTCAGTTTCAAGCAAGATGTACTTTTCTGTAGCTGCCACTAATACAAAAAATTCAGGCAGCAATCTCAGCACTAACTTGGCACATTGCTTGCAAGTAAAAGCATGTGTAATTTGGATTCCACTTCTCACCTGACACCTGTTCCTGGAAGGACTCAAATAATGTCCTGACACCCAAATACTAAATTTAAAACATCTTACAGGCTTTAACATTGTGCACTTTGGTCCATCTCTAACTTGGAGGGAAAAGTAATTTCTCTCTCTAATGTCTCTGTCTTGGTTCACTGGAAAATGCCGAGGCCCAGACCCGGGTGGTTCACAGGTGTGAGCTCTCAGTGCTCTGCTGGGTTTTCAGTTTAAAGCAGGTTTAAACAGTTCCAGGAAAAATGAAAAAACAGCCAGGGAACTTCTCTGCCTCAGCTATTTAAAAACTAACTAAAAGCACAGGAGATCTCTGTCCCACTGTCTGTCCATGCTGCAAACAGTCCAGGAGCGGAATGCGGAGGAGTCAGAGCAGTTTCTGCAAACAAACTGCATGCCTCTTCTTTCCCCCCCTCACTCTCAGAACCAGTCTCAAAGGTACAGAGCACAATATCCAACATAAACAGAACAGACAACTGGGGATACAAGCATCATAAAGTCATCTTAGGACAGTCTCTCTCCCCCAAAATTTTTATTTCACATAATTCATTCTTAGACTGGACATTATCCAACTAAAAGAAAAGCAGTTGACCTTCCTTCTGAATTCAGAACGACAAGGTCCAATTATGCAATTCCTACTGAAGGAAAGAGTCAACATTCCTCTTCAATATACAGCAGAAATTAATAATTTGAATAGACACACTCTTCAAAAGGCACTGATAGATACCTCTGCTCCTCAAACCAAACAAGATGATGTCTCTGATTTCCTGCCTCTCACTACTGCTGTGCACTGAGGGCAAAGATCACTCATTTCCAGGGGAAAGCAGAAAAGAAATACCAATGAACTTTTTTAAGGCTGATCAAAAAAGCATGCATTGAAAACTATAAAGAAAGCAGGAGCAAATCAAGAGCAGTTCATCACAATTTCACATTTTAAAGTTACAGGGTGTGGATGGGAATGCAGGGGTGGAGGGGAATCAATGCTACATGCTGCAAACTCACTCCAACTGGATCAGTAAAAACATCATTAAATATTTTCTGTCTGTATTTTGTCAGATGTGTACTGACAACCAAAGTTGCGTGCTTATGTTTTTTTCCTTCCCACCTCTTTTTTCACCGCTGCAATTCCACAGACATCTGACATGAACTTGGAAGTTTTGAGGACTTGAGATAATCCAGACTGCATTATTCAGGTCAAAGTCTCATAGTGAGGTTTGGAAGAGCAATATTGAGACTAAATGACAGAAGTGTCATTGGTTCCATGAGACTGGAGAGAGATGAGACTATCCTCTTTATTCATGAAACATGACCTTTGTATCACAGCACCCTTGATCCATTAAATACATGGTTGGATTTTCAATCAAGCATAACCTTACTGGAACAAGATTCTCCTGTACTTCATAGCTGTCTGGAACGATAGCAGGTGATAGCAGGAGTGAAACCATCGCAAGGCACACACAGATTAAGCCATTATGTTATTTGTGTCCATACACACACAGTTGAAATCAAATGTCATGAGACTTCACAGAAAAAAAAGTAACTCCCAAATGCATGAGAATACAAATCACATACCAAAATACTGTTTAATACATCAGATCTATAAGTGGCTGGCTGTTTTCTGAGAAATTGTATTGCTTCTCTCTATTTTTTTTTTAATCAGATCAGTTTTTATGAGTCAGACCTGTTTTATTTTACAGTCCCAATTAAGGGTGCACGTATATGCATACATGGATGCCTGTGGGTTAATATCTGGCCATATATATCCTCATTCAGATCTTGAAGTTGTGTTTTTAACATATTTTAACTTCATATTTCATTTGCTAGATATTTGCTGTTCCAACATTTGTCTCATGCAGTAAGTTCTGCTGGAAAAATTTGCCTATCAATATATAGATACATATTTATCCAGAAAAATATTAGAGCATTTAAAATGAACTTCTCTCAAGTCCCCACTTTGAGGGATGCTCTTACAGATAGAAGCTCTCAGTGGAAGATCTTCCTCTGCTGGTTTCAAATTGTTAAGTGGAACAAGTAAGAAACATCTTTATTGCAGAGGTAAAACAAATACATTTACAATAACAACTATTCAAACAGAAGAACCATTTCTCAGCCAACTGTACTCAGAACTCCAGTTAATTTGTTCTGCAGCTTCAGCTCTGGGAAAAACAAATGCAAGACCTTGATAACCAATCCTAGAAACCTTATTTCCCTTTTATTTCATTTGCAGACCTAAGCTGTTGAGAAATAATCTCCTTGCACGGGCATACAAAATTCATTCAACTTTCTAACTTCATATTTCCTGAAAGCTGAAGAAGATGTTCCCAAAGGAATGTTCTAGGTCATGTTGAATAATTTCCGTGTCAATCTACCATTGGTTAGGACATCTTTTCATGACTTTTTTACAAGTGGGTCAGTGAACCACTTGGTTACCCCTTGCACAGGTGCCTAACAGTGACAGCATTCTGAGCTTTCAGCTTCCAAACAACCAGTGAAAAAAGCTTGGAGAATAGTGTTAAGGCAGATATCAGCAGCATTTTGCTGCCTATTAGCAAAAAGTTTTACTATTTCTGACATAAAAGAATGCCTGAAATCCTAACATATCTTTTCTTATACAACTGTAGTAAATAAGCTCATCTGTACCACATTTATCTGATTGAAGTAGAAAATTCTGCCCTAATGAGCTGCAAGGATGTACACAGAGCTGTTAATGGGCTATTTTCGCCACTGACACTCTTTGAGATACAAAACTAAACTCACTTCTAGTTATAGATTACTAAATTGAGAAGTAGCACTGTTTTATTCTGGGGCAAGAGTGATTGGAGGTTCTTTATAGGTTCAAATAAAACCAAGGTTAATATACCTGCAGGAAGAAGGTACAGTTCCTGTATCACATTTGTGAAATATTACCCGTGTTCCAGCATATCCATTTCCTCTTTCCTGATTCATTTAATGCTGAGGTGATCATATTTGCCAAAGACAAATTCTTCAGAGTATGAAACAGGTAGAGGCATGTGAAAAGTGCAAAAGGTGGCTTTGCCTGGCCTTCTTACAGGGCCTCTACATGAGCATCATTTTACAACATGAGCACAGGTCCAAGTGCAAGCACACTTTGAGGGGGATCCAAATGAAATGCTGAAGAGTGGAAGAAAAAGTGATACAACACTCCAAGCTGTGTGACCTAATTGTGGATTTCCAATACCTAAAGGGAACCCACAAGAAAGATGGAGAGAGACTATTTAACAGAGCATGACAGGATAAGGGGAAAGGCTTCAAACTGAGAGGTTTAGATTATATATTGGGAAAAAAATTCTTTACTCTGAGAGTGGTGAGGCATTGGAACAGGTTGCCCAGAGAAGCTGTGCATGCCTCATCCCTGCAATGTTCAAAGCCAGGTCTGATGGAGCTTTGAGCAACCTGGCCTAGTGGAACATGTCCCTCCCTGTTCAGGAGGTCGGAATTAGATCATCTTCAAGGTCACTTCCAATTCAAGCCATTCTAAGATTCCAGCAGGGGCACAACCTCCCCCACAGCTCTGGTTTTCTTTGCAACCTTTGTAAGTAACTCTAAGAAAATCTCAGCTCAAGTGTCATTGTCAAGAGCATCATGTATACAAAGTGCAAAGAACAATAATGCTAAAACATTTTGTGAGGCACATTGGGGAGAGGAAGAAAGTTATATGTAAAAAATATAGTTACATAAAAAAATAAGTTATAATATTCAAAGAGGATAGATCACTGAAAAAATACCTACAAAATACAGAAGTAAACAGAACACAGAGAAAGGCCATAAGTTTCTGAAATTTTTGGAGCCCATTTTACATCTTCCAAATGTGGTTTCAGGCTTCTTTCTGGAAACACAAAACCCTGCACAGATTTGCTAGAAGAGTAAGCTGAAATCAAATTTAAAAAAAGCACAAATTGTGCTTTTGCACTATAACCCATATATTAAATGTATGCCATATACATCCCTATTCTGTGTCAAATTAAAAAGGATAGACAAATGCTGACCTAAATTTTAATTGAAAGATCATTAGAACTGTCCAAAACCCTTCCCCGTTTCTTCCACAAACACATACATACACACACTGAAATTTAATTGGTGAGCAAAGAGTAGCATCACTTTTTAGAAGCTGGAAAATTCATCAACATTGTTGTGGAATCTGTTGAAGTATTTAAATTGATATCAAGCTGTTAACTTACGTTGTAAAAAATCTTCAATTTAAGCATTTACTGAGCACCTTGCATTTACAGGAACCAGAACCAAAGTAGAGCAATGCTGGGACCAATATGTCCTTTAAAATACCTCCTCCTTCACAGCAGGGCAGCGGTGCAGCAATTCAGTCAGTTGGACTGTTTGCACATTTTACCCAGCAAAAACATACATTTTCAAAGTTACTGAGATCAACCTCTCCTCCAGCAGTCAAACAGAGAACGTTCAGTACAATTCCAGCCCTTTGGAGCAGGACATAATATCTTATTTTTCCCTGTCAGTAGCAGCTGACTGCTTTCCAGGCTGCTCCTGACACTTTAGCCAAGAGCAATAGGGGATTAGACTAAGCCAGGAGTGTTCCCATCTAACGGCTTCCTGATTTACTCACACAACACAAACACAGCCCTTACGCCTCCACATCAGGACTGTGCCACAGGAAGACAGGCTTGAGAAAAGTTTGTTTCCTTCTAAATGAGGTGGAAAAAATTAGCTTTGTGTCTGAACCACTATTGAGAGAAGTTTCTGTCAAAACAACATAAAAATAAAATTATGAAGATATGTAGCTCTGCCATAATCCTCCCTCCTGAGTTCCCACCAGATGCACTGGACTATAAGAAAGTGTTAAACAATAATAGCTGTTAAGGATTCCTACTTAAAATCTGGAAGCCTGAAGACTTCAGTGATATTCTCAGGATTGAGAGACCAACTCAAACACCTGTGAATAAAGGACTTCTCACTTCTGCAGACTGGTCACTTCCCTTAAGCCTTAAAGACAGGCCAGCATGGCAGATTTTAAGTTTGAAATATTAAATTCAGTGTTTTAAGTGAATTAGTTTTGAAACTTGCAATTTAAACTTTAAAAGTTTCAGAAATAAAGTAAATAGGGTCATTTTGCATCAATGGCACAAAGCATAGAAGTCTCTGGCGCAGAATTCGAGTCAGTCTGCAGACGAATTAAGGCTCCCTTACTCTGAGATCCTGGCAAACAAGGTTAACAACAATTATTAAGCATCATTAGCTGATTTCACTGCTTTCCAATTAAAGTATTTGCCTGCCCTTTGCTTTCATCCCTTCCCACTACCACAGTTATCCCAAAATTAAGTTGTGTAACACTTAATACATCAAAATCAAAATGCTGATTCGTGCAAAACTGATATTGAACAAGTTATTTTTCCTGCTCTATAGCACTTCCCAAAATTTGCTTTCACCTATCGTGTCATCCATTGAACAGCCTCAACTACTTGGATACTATTAAATAGTTCTTCCTTTTTTCCTTCAATAATTTTCTCAGCTTTTCCCTTGTTTGCTCTTGTTTAATCTTTATCCTGACATCAGTGCTGCTGACATTTAAGTTATTGGAAAAATATTTCCACAACTTTAGTTATGGAAGAGAATATTATATTCTTGAAGTGGATGTTTTCTATACTTGGTGGTATTCTACCCTGGACCAAGTTCAATAATAAAGTATCAACAATTAGCAAAATGCAAAATTCAACTACCTGAAGCATAGTTTACACATGCAGGATAATTAAAGGCTGTTTCCCTAGAAACAAGTAAAATATTACATTGAGTCCTGTATGTATACTGCCCTAAATATACCAATATGTATGTTTATGTGTGTTAACGTATTTTCACTTTACCACATTCTCTGAAATACTGTGAGAAGCAAAACAAAACAACTGAAATTGTTAACAGTCACACTTCAGCTTAATATTAAACTCCTGTTTGCACTCTAAATCTCCCAGGGTTAATAGGAGCTCATGAACCTGACCACTAACAGACACAAGGCAATTTAATGAGACCAGAAATGGGGTCACACCAACCAGCACATTTTTAAGATCATTATATTATTTGTCAAAAAGGGAAAATAACAAAGAAAAATATTTACAAAGTTGAAGCATTGTCCTTACAGCTTTCGTAAAATTGCTCATTACAGGCTACTGAGCAACTGATTACAAGATCCTCCCAACCACCCCCAGGCAACAGTGAACCAGATTAAGAGAGACCAGGCAATTAAATAAGGAAGAAATTCCCAGGAAACATGAACTGAAGAGAAAAATACTGTATTTAACACAGTATGGTACTAGTATTTGTCCTCAACAGCTGAAAAGACAAGTCATAGTAAGACCACTGAAATATCTTTAATGAAGAAATTAATTTAAAAAGAAATGAATTATGGAAAAACACAACAGAAATACCAAGGTACAGGTACTCATTCATCATCTCTGTTATGGCCATGGTTGTAAAGAGAGTTAAATGAACTCACTCACCACTGTGAAAATAACAATAAAATGTAACATAGGGAAGGAACAAGCTGGGTTTGTGAACAGAAACACATTCTTTGCATTTACTGTAAGCAGCTGCTAGGTAATATTCAACATTTCCCACCTGCCACAGTTCAGGAGGATGCTGCACTTACAGCAGGCAGAACAAGGTTCGTACCATAGTGCTGTACAAGAACCACTGAAATAGAAATATACAGCCAGGAGAGAATCAGGAGGAATGATATCTAGTGCTAAATCAAAGCTTCAACAAACCATACTGCCCTTCTGAAGACAGATGACACCACCATCTTTTCTCTGAATAAGTCAATAACTAATTCAGTGAACTTGATTCCTTGAGCTTTAGGATCCCTTCATTAGTCTGATCGTTGCTTTCAAGTTTCATGAAGAGCTGTATTTTTGTTAAGGAGGATGACTTGGTTCTTTTCTCTCTCTCTCTTAGCACAGTGAAGGGGAAGGTCCCTACAATGCTTCAAAGGAGCTTGAATTTTGTACAAGAAAGATATATTGGATATATTAAGCAAAATAACAGGATTTCATCCTGAATTCCCTCCCAGGACTAACTAGAATAATTCCAGCTACATTGCCAATGTGATAATAACAGCAACATGGCCTAACTCCTGAAAGGAGAGAAAATTATGGAGATTTTGGTACCACAGCATGTGGCATGCCATTTGATTTCAGCATAGTCTGCCTATTATGATAATAATTTACACTTTTTAACTCCCTTAGCATTAACAATTTTCTCTTTTAGTTCACAGGTGGTGTCCCATATGCTTCCCTGCCAAAAAAAAAAAAATCATACCACTGTTTCCAATATTAGGCCATCAACAATACTAAATTCAGATTACCTGGCATATAAAGTTGCATAGCAAGTCAAAGTGTCTCAGTAAAACAAATAACTAATAACTTCATATTGTAAAAGGAAGAGCAAAGACACAATCTTTACTATAATTTGCAAAATTCAGAAAGACTTGGAAAGTAAAGAAGTCAAAGATCAGACACTGCAGGTTCTGTGTTTTTCTTGTAAAATGCACTTTTTACGAGATAGTACTAGTTAACCTTGCCATCCTGAAGACTCTGTCTTGCAAATTCTTCCCTGCATGACCAAATTATCAGAGCAGGACAGGACCAGACCACCATGAGAACTCGATATGGGCTTTTTTGCTGGGACAAGTTCCTTTTGCATGCCCCTTTCCCACAGCAAATACACTGGGTTCAGAAGGTGTACACTTGGAACTCAGGCTCAGGATTATTTAATGCCAGGAAACTCACAAAGACAATGCAGAAGTCAAGACCGTGGTTTCTAACAGCTACCCATGGCTTTTATGACATAAAAGCACAATATGACTGCACAGAAACTCAGCCAAAAGGGGGGTTACTGTAGGGATTTAGGAGGTTTTTTTCAAAGGATGTATGGTAAATAAGCAGGACACCTATGTGCCTCCCTTAACATTGCACCAAAATTAAACAGACTCAAGTTTTGACTTTTGTCCATCCTTTTTTTTTTTTCTTAATAGAGAGAGCATTTATGGGACACCACCTGTGAACTAAAAAGCAATACTGTTAAAGCATCATTCACATTGTTAGATTAACAAAGAGAAAGAAGGCTTCCATGTTCATGGTAAAACCTTTAATTTAACACAGAAATAACCAGCAAGTCTGTCTGCTGAAAACAGAGCACTCCAACAGGAGTGGTGGCAGATGTTTAACCTGCTCAGCATCTGTTCTGAAATGTGCTACAGGAAAAAAAAGTGTGATGAAGATGAGAATTCAAGTAAACAAAGACCACAAACAACATCTGAATTGTTTGACAATTGTTTGTTTCACTAGCATCAGTGAAAGCCGAGAGGCACAAACCATGCAGTCAAAGCCATGAACCAATGGCTAGAAGAGCAAGATACAGGGGGTAAAGTTGACACGATTACTAAAGTGATGTCACACTAAAAACTTCATGCAACACTTGTGAAGATGCAGTCAGAATCTATCATCCATGCCTGGCAGATAAGGTAACCTAACATTCAGGCACGATTCTGCCACTGTGATTTCAAAGACATTAATTTGAGGGTCATTTAAATTAACTTCTGAAAAGGACACCAAGGCCTGAACACAAGATACTCATTGTGCAGACAGCAACTGCTCTAAGACACAAAAAGAGAAGAGCCTACTCAATAAAATCCCACATTTCAAAAATAAGCATTCTCAAAATAGGTAGAGTTTCTTCCATAATAAAGGCTACACCAACACTACCTTGAGCTCTTTGCAGTGCTTGTATGCCACATTCTATGAAGCATTACTGACCCTTACAAGGGATTCAGAATAAACTCTTAATTCTCTTCGAGGATGAAAGATGGTTCTTGATCTTTTAAAAGTATTTTCCAAGCAACAGCAAGCCACAAATATGAAATAGCAAGTTTAATGAAGGAAAGGTCTAGCGAGGCCAGTCAGACAGATTAAATTCATCAATTTGCTCACATTTTAAAGTCACCATAACTTCACAATTATTATAGTGGACAGACTCAAATCTCCTTCAGGTTAAAAGCCAAAATTCTCTTGTGACTTCTACAGTTCAACATACAATATTTTACAGCATAGATTTGGGAAGTTTTATAACATATTTGTACAGCACATTATACAACTAAATATAAAGATGTAATGATAAAACCATTGGAAGGAAAATGCTAGGAAATATCTTGCATTCTGGCAGACTTACAGACCCCAAAAATGCCCAAAGTACAAGTGAAATGCAATTATTTTTGCTGCTCACTAGCTAAACTGCTGACCTACATTTTAACATCCTGAATAGAGGAACAGAGATATTTTACCCATGGATACAAAGAAAAAAAAAATCTGTTGAGTTCATATTCCTCATGAATGCCTCCAAATGATGGCAAATCAATAGCTGCTGCTTTACTAACAGCACCCTTTGGACTTAGTCAGCTAACACGCCTGAAAATCCTTCCCAGAAGAACCATACAGATTCACAAATCCGTTTTACAGCCACCATCAAAGCTCAGTACAAACAACTCAGCTTCCAGTTTGGTTACAGGTACAATATAAAACACTGAAGGAAAAAATACTTCATAGTAAGGTGAGCTCTGTTTCTGAAGCTATAAAATTATTTGCTGAATTGTTGTAGGGTGAACTGAGTGAAAGGAAAAGAATACAAGGTCATTAAATGAGGTACCATTAGTGCCTTGAGCTATGCAATAACTGATTTTATTTCTTGTCACTAGAAGGTAATTTCATTGTGTTATTGGCAAAGCACCCTCCTTTCTTCTGTCATAATCTATTCTACAGCCTGTTGCAAAAGGAAGTTTTTCAAAACACATTTTCTATTCCCCAGCAAGAATTCCATTCTCAAATGGTTTTTAAAAACTCAAAGCAGTGATTCATAGAGCCAAGTAGGAACACTGAACATGGAACTCTGGAAGTTTTCTGCTCTAGCTCTTATATTACAAATAACTTACTTTTTTTTCCTTCTAGAGCTCCTTACAGTCTTTATCTGACAACTTTCAAGGAGCCGCAACATAGTTCCTGACTAATCCAAATAAAACTGATCATAAGGAATGTAGGATTGTAATTAACAGGGCAAGATCTACGCACAGCAAGTAGCTTGTAAAATGCAACAACTAGAAATACAAATGCTGTTTTCTGCTTTTCATTGGGTTCTTGTTAGACAGGAAGTTCAGTTTGCAGACACAGGTGGAAAAAGCCAGAAATCCAGAACAAACCCTTAGTTACCAGCAGAAAACACTGTAGGAAACTGAAATAGAAAGAATTCACCACCTACAGAAGATGTCCCTGATCACCTGAAGCCTTTAAAGCACTTTTACTTAAACATGATTTTATGATTACTTATAACTGGAGCACAGTCTTATAACTGAAGACTAAAAGAAGTGCTATTAAAAAAAAAATAGAAAAAGGAGGGAAAATCATCTGAGAACAAGCACTAAGAGATGTGGCTACAAACTACAGAAGCCATGCAGGTTGGAAATAGTGAGGGAAGAAGAACTGAGGTGGTTTACAAAAAGAATAGACCAGGATAAAACAAAAGATATCAACCTTTATTCGTGTTTATTCACAGAAATCATATCCCTAGAAATCCTTTACTTGGGGATTCATATCTAAGAAAATAGGTAGATAATGAAACAGCAAACATTCCAATGAACTGCCAGTCAACCAAACAACTCCCTGCCCAAAATTCAGGGCCAGTAAAACAATGGCATCAAAACCGACAGATTCCAATCACCTACAGAATACAGGGGGCAAGACATCATTGGCAAGCTCAGGGAATAAAAAAATGTCATTTTAGTCAGAATTCACTTTCTATGACAGGATAACAAAATGTCACTGACTTTGATTCAGAGCACTAAATCATGTATTGAGTACTGAGAAATTTTAGACACTCTGCAGAGACAGACCAATGGATGGATCCATTCTTTTCCTGACAGCCCCACATGAACAAAATATTAAACTCATTGAAAGGTTCTGCACAGGTCTTACCCCCCAAAATAACTCTTTTCAGCTGTATAGAGGCCACATGAAGCTCTAAAAGTAGAAGCAAAACATGATGTGAATGGTCCCTGAAATAATTGAGTTCCTGATCAGGTAGAAATCCTCTTATTTTATAAGGTTTTTTTTTTTTTCTTTCCTTTTTTTTTTTCTTTTAAATAATATTAACTTCTGGGACTATGGACCCATCTGTTTTTCATCTCTGATGTCCATGTGTTCCGTAAAGTTCTATGAATTTGTCATCCTGATTAGGCAGAGAAACAAGCAGAATGAGTTGAGTTCCTGCCGTATAAAGTCCTGAATTTCTCTTACTTCTAAGTGACAGCTTTCAACAAATATTATCTGAATTCCAATTAATACTAAATATAAACAAATTTTTTTCCTTCTATTTCCATAAAGTTTTCTGCATCATTTCAAGTAATACTTTTATCTCCACCAGGCAAGCAGAAATGTACAAAACAGAGTTTTGAAAAAAAACATGGTGCCCAGCCCTTCATGGATGCTCCTGGAGTTCTGGAAGTAGCTTTATTTTGCTATCTGAAAACCAGCAAGCTATTTTAATCAAATCATGGAACCATGGAATTGTTTGGGTTGGAAGGGTCTTAAAAGATGATCTGGTTCCATCCCACCTGCCATGGGCAGGAACATCTTCCGCTAGACCAGGCTGCTCAAAGCCCCATCACATTTCTTTTAATGCAGCCCAGGATACAACTGGTTTTATAAGCTGCTAGTGCACATTTCTGACTCATATTCAGGATTAGGTTTTTCTTCAGTTGTTTTGTTAATTTTATTTTGGTTTTACTTGGTTGTTGTTTAGGGGTTGGGAGGTTTTTATGGAGAAGGGAAGTTGGTGATGACAATTGTGATTCGGTTTTTTAACCTAATTTTGATAAAAGACGATAATTTATTCTTTTTTAAAAAATTTCTGATTATACTGTATTTGTCCAGTTGCAGCCCTGAACTGAACACATAATCCAAGAAGCCAAAACAGCATCCTATTTCACTTCTGGTGATGAGTATTCTCTCTTTAGTTGAATGACTTCAGATTCAGCACTGTCTTAAGTTTAGTTTACCCTATCATCTAGCATGGAAAGTATAAAAAGCCAGTGTCTACAATGAAAAAAAAACCTGTGTAAACTACAATTTTAACTCAAAGCAAACAAGAAGGCCAATGAACATTCATTACACAGGACGAAGGGCAGGGGCATAAGTGAAAGGTAAGTTTTATTCTAGATGGAAAAGCCGATGGAAAAGCTCATGATCTCTTACAAAGATAAGGAATGTCTTATATCTTATAACGATAAGGAAAGGGTACTGACATTTCCCCAAAGCTGAACTAAACCCCACTTCAGAATGGGGTTATATGTATCTCTAAGGAATACACACACACTTTACATGCTATAGTAAGCTGGCCCTCACTGATGAAAACAGATAATTTTTATGGTCCTGTAAGGTGCTTTACATGAGAATACAGCTTTTGGAGACTAAGCAAATTACTCCTTTATAAAAGTGATCTGTTTCCAATTGTTTTCTCTCTGAGACAAAATCATCACTGAAGTTCCTAACTCACTGAAATAGAAAATAAAGTCTCTGTAACAACAATTTGTTTTTCCTCGGGATACTGCATGGCTTTAAATACTGTATCCAGACCAGTCTAGATGTCAATTAGAGTCAGCAGCTCTGACTGTGTTAGAAAACCATTAACACAGTGACTCAATACTCTAGAGACTCCAATACAAGTGGTGATTTCCCATAAAATCTAAGGAAAGAGTGTAAACAACAATTCATGAAGCACAGAGACTTAGTTTAAGGCCCCAGTTTTAAATTCCTTATACAGCCAAAATTACTGTCAACTCCAATGACCACCATGGAAACTCTTTGAATCTGTTTCCATATTTATGGTACACTTTTCCTATGGAGACAGATATTCTTGCTTAGGGACCTGCATGTTTTTACTTCTGAAAGATTATGACCTCAACATGCAGCAAGGCATGGTTGTGGTCCTACACAGGATTAATCTCAGTTGGATTTGAGTTATCTTTCCCCTGTGACAGGACACAAGTTAATTCAAGCCCCTCTCACAAAGAGCAGGAACATCAACTGGAATCCTGAGACAGTCATAAATCCTAGGCTTGGATACAGGAGCAATAAAGAATTAATAATATTTGAATCTTGTTATTTTGAAAATTCCCTTAATCCTTTTAAATGCCCTATAGGAGCCATATCACTCCTTTCTTTAACCCAGAGAAATTACTTAATCTCATAAAAATCCATTTCTTTGGAAAAGCCATTATGTTGAGTGGGTTTTGTTGGCTTTTTTAATAATCAAAAGGAGCGCTTTGTACAGCTCCTGAACTTTATCTAGTCTATTCCATGTTCTTTCTGCTGAATTCTTAGCATAAAAACATCTCTTCTTATTTTCAATTCCAACCTTCCCTGAGCCTTCACCTTTCTGACCACTGACAACTTCAGTCTCTCCATTTCTTACAGAGCCTTTATCTGAAATAATCCTCATCTGTAGGAAAAAATATTCTTTGTCAAAACAAAAGCAAACGAAAAAACCCCAAAAGCATAAGCTTTACACTTTATTGTAGGTGAGGGACAGTACTTAATTATTTTTTAATTTCTTTATAGAGAATTGTCCTGAGTCAAGCTCTTTGTCAAAACATACTGCTTGCTATATGGGACTTTTCCAAATCCCTTCTTGTGCTAAGATACAGTTCAGAGTGCTTGTGGAGTGGTTTTGTTCACATAACATGGCAGAGCTTTGCTTCGCTCGGCACTGCACACCTGACTCACAGGCTCTCTCCTTTTCTGGAAGCCACCAGCCTATAAAATTCACTGCTTTTCAGTTCTGTGCTGCTGTTACCTGTAAGTACATTTTTCCTGCTCCACATTTCCAGTTGCTAGCATGGAGAGCCTGAAGCTGATTTCCCCATTTATGCACTGTAGACAAATCTTGCCACCATCAGCCTGGATCAGCCTTTGGCCACCCTCAGGACCTGTCCCCTTGGCTCTGTTTGCTGCTAGTTTTCTACAGCTATGAGTCTTAACCAACCCATTGTTCTTGGTATAGCTCTATGCAGTTTTTTGTTCCAGAAGAGACTCTGCTTAGATGGTGTTACTGTGGCTGTGAGTTTAATGGCAATATCAGTCTCTGGTGGAAGACTGAGGTAAGGAACGGTAGAGGAATATCAAACCACCAATGAAGAAAAGCATCGTATTTTCAGATAGTATGTCAATTACAATTGTAAGTTAATTACAATAAAGAATTTCAGTCTGACTTGAAGAAAGAAGGCTAGGGAAAAGAGTGAAATTTAAATCCTTTTAATTGCTGATTTTGTTCCTGCATTCAGCAAACCTCCTCCTCCTTCCTCCCCTAAACAAAAACAAAACAAACCCAGTTGTGTCACATAATGACTGTAGGTTATTGGGGATTTTTTTCTTTTCATGGAACCTCTATTAGGCTAGAAGCAAAACTACACTGCACAGAGGCAGCTACTAGATGGCAATCAAAAGATAGGGTTTTTTTTTTTTTAATCTCTTGGTTAGCAGAGTCACTAATGTCTCCACTCCCAGCAGGGTACCACAGACCAGAGACATTATACCACAGCCTTCATATTGTTACCATACCTACACCAGAAAAAAGTCTATTGTGCTAAAAAAAAAATCATATTTATAGATTTAAAAAGACTTCATAGAGTGCAGAGGGTCCCAGACATTTCCATCATGACTAAGAAGCAGTCCAGTAAGTACAGTCATATTGCTACCACAAACATGGTCATCCTTTAAAATTATGGCTGCAGAAACACAGTCACGATTTACCAGACTCCAGGAATACAAATTTCCAAATGCCTCAAGAAAATACGTCTCAAATTTCCACATTCATGTGACAAATTTTGTAGGAATACTACCTGAGTTTAAAAATGAGCTTTTAAGAATCTTCAGAGCCTCAAAGGAAAGTGCAGCTGCCGTCTCAGAATAATTTAATCATTCAAATCTGGATGATAGAGTGCACCACTTACCGCTGAACTGGTAAGGAAAGGGAATCTAAGTGGTCCTCGCCCTTAAAAGCCATATTTATCCTGTTCTCATATGCGCTCCTCCATAGGCTGAGATCTAGAAAGAAAACAGTCATTTAGTAAACCTAGGGAACCTCAGGCACCTTCAGCCCAGGCTGCCACGGCATTTTCCTGCTCTACTGTGGAGAGACCTCATTAAAACAAATAAAAAGTCTCCTTTTCCACAGGTACCCCACAACTCCAGCAGACAACCAAGGCCATTATGTACATTTCACGGCATAAACAAGGTAGAGTTTGCATATTCCTGAAGATCCTGGACTCCTGCACAGGTCAGAGCCATCTGGGTTGAACATTTCTGAGTTAGTGTTGAGGTATTATCTAGCCTCATCTATTTTATACTAACTTGAATGTTAGAGAAAATCTATTGAGTATTATAGTAATTTTTCATGTTATTGTGAGAAAGAATGCAAGTGAGGTCCCTTCCAGCCCTAATTATCCTGCAATACGATTTCAGGATTGTTAAGTACTACATTTACAGAAAGGTCCTTGATGTCTAAATTACTGAAGTATTTGACCCTTCCATGTTAGACGATTTCATTTTTTATACATTTTAAAAGCTGCACACATCTTTCTCCTCCATGATTTCCCTTTATACCTAGTGACCAAGAGATGGATCCAGGCTTTATTGCACTAAAAAAAAAAAAAAAAAAAAAACAAACCACAAAAAACAAAAAAAAAAACAAGAAAGGAGAAGGAAGACTCCTCATTTTCACAAAAGGAAGAGTTCTGCCTCTTTCCCTCTTCTTTTAATTAGCTTCACCTGACATTACAGCATTACCTACTGTAGGTCAAAGCATATTCACAGTAAAAATCATAGAGGATTTACTCTGCAATAAAAGGTGAAGTCATTTTCACTCACACACATGGCTAGAAAAAAACAGGCAAAATATTTGAAGGAAAAGATTAATCCATGACTCAGGAAGGAGAAGGAGGAAATGGATTCATTTGGATAAGGAGACAGGAACAGGGGGAAAATTATGCTTTCTTAGATGTGAAGAAAAAATTGGGATCAGTGGATCTCACTCCTAGAGAAAGTACTTTACACAGGAAATTACTGTTGTTTGTGTCACCAACTGAGGCAGAGTGTTTTTGATGTAGCTGCTTGTGAAATTCTGCTATTTGGTTATTGGATGCATTGTGCAAGCTGAGTCAGCCAGCATTCAAGATATTTGCCACCCCAAATTGCTCTTAATTGACACAGAGTGGTCCTTACTCCCTTTCCTAACAAACTGATCTCATTACTAATGCATGTCCTTGTTTTTTCCCCCAAGATCTCACAAACACGTCCTGAGCACATAAAAGTATTACAACCAAAGTAATGGGTTCACATGCTCTGTCCACTGTGTGCACCAGATTGCTCTGCTGATGGTGTCATCCTGTGTTCCCCCCTACCCCCTAGGTTTTTCCTGGAAATAACAAACAATGTAGTCCTTCTTTAGATGCATAAACTAAGAAGATTGAAATATAGGAGAAGAATCTATTAAATAAGCCAAAACCAACACCAAACAAGCACATTAAAAATAGTTTAATTGTTACCGAAGTCTGTGGTTTAAAAATATTGTAGTTACTTCATAGGTTTTGACTGAAGGTTCATATGCCCAAGTATGAAAATATTAGTATGTATTCTTCTGCTCCTGTGACACACCAAGATTTAAAAAACAAATTTATTTTGGGGGTGGGGGGTGGAATTTAAAGCATTTAGTGTATGATATACAGATTCCACTAACAAACAAAATAAATGAGCTATCTTCATTTTCACTAGTAGAATATTTTCTCTTTTTTAAAGACACTTAAGATTACCAGATACAAACAATTGTATAATCACATTTACTAGAAACAGCCAAATATCACAAGGATCACTGTCTTCATTTAGAGGAAATACCCTTAAAACTGAACACATCCACATAAAAAAATCTCCAAAATTAATTTTC
The DNA here is from genome assembly GCA_024734555.1 of Trochalopteron elliotii. Taxonomy (NCBI): domain Eukaryota; kingdom Metazoa; phylum Chordata; class Aves; order Passeriformes; family Leiothrichidae; genus Trochalopteron; species Trochalopteron elliotii. The sequence goes on along the minus strand of JANPWX010000452.1, from coordinate 2,090,163 downwards.
CCTCAAAAATCTTGTCAAAACCCCCAATATTTTAGCCTGCAGAATCACAGATTTCATGGACCCTAAGTACCTCTTTCTGCTCAGCATTAGACCTGGATTTACCTTCTTATGCTACCAACACTAAATCAAATCTGAAGCTTTAGCTCCCTCTGGCAAGCCAAATCTCCTTCGCCATGAGCTCAGCCTACTACCAATTTCTACACATACAAATCAAAGCACCTGCTTGTACTCCATTACTTGTGATCAGTGACATAATGTACACAGACATAAATTAGATTACTGCATGTCCTTGTTCCCCATAAATTAGAAACCTGACAAAAATGCAAGTTTTTATATGCTGTCTTCCCACAAAACACACTTTTATATTATGTCTGAGAGCCTTTAAAAACATTATCAACTCCTACTTAGTGGTTACTTATGCTCCAGGAATAATAACAAAATGCCACAATAATATCTTAACCAAACTATCTGACTTGAGACTGATTAGATATTAGCCCAATTCTTCAATCCCAAATTAATGTTGGCAACATGAGGAAATTCTCTCCCCTGGCACTTGGCCAGGAGATCCACTGTAGCCCCAGGATCACGAGAGAGGTTGGAACACCAGTGATTTGTGGTACAGGCTTCTGGTCCTGCTTGGAATGCCTCCTCCACCTGCTGGGCAATTACAGGGCTCCATGGCAGGTACTGCTCTTTTTCCAGTGCTCTCATTTCCAGGTAAAACCAAGACAACTGTATTTCCTAGTAAAGACTAGGAGAGAGCTGATGAGTCCTTCTCTTTAGTTGATTCTGCTTTTTATTCGAATCCACAACACAGTGATGAGTTTCAGTCAGCACTCCTAAAAGCAAAGTCCTCTACTCGAGCTGACTATGGAGATGTGACACATGTGCTCCTTTTTATTAAGTATATATATATATATATATATAATAAGAGACAACATCACTAGACTTCTGTAGGAGAGTCTAATATTTTTTCCCACTGAAAATTATTTTTTCCCATGACCAATGATTAGGCCCTCAGATAGTCAGAGATGCTGTCCAAGTAAATTTGTGCAAAAAAAACCCAACTCAAAACAAGCCAAAAACTAGTGCTTGTAGTTTGCTTGTAGTTTGGTAATTTTGGTAGAAGCCTGAGTGACACACCGAAATAATAAAATTGTATTCTTGGACTATTATGAAGCCTTTTATTTAACACCTTGTATAGGGCTTTACATCTGCACACAGCCTTGTATCACAATGTAAATGCTGACTTACAATTTGTTTGACTCCTCAGCAGCACGTGCACGTGGAATTACATGTATTCAGGGCAGCAGGCTCTGTGTCCTGCATTCTCCTCTTTGTGATTTTGACACTGAATCAGGTTTCAAGATATTTCCTCAAGGAATAGAAGTAAATATGCAGAGCACAAACCACATTTCAATCCCATTCCATCCAGTCAGACAAAAGCTTTTCTCAGAGAACAGGAGTTCAGAGGAGAAAAAAGCATCACACCTGAAAGAGCATGAAAGCATTACTCTCACAAATCAGCAGAGTCTCAGGAAAGGACATGACCTTCATGGCCAAAAATCCCCAAAGCCACATGAGCAGGAAAAGGGATCTTGCTCACAGACAGGCACCAGGCCTTGCCAGCAACTGACAGAGAACTAAAAATATCTTCAAAAATTGTCAAACAGCCCACCTGTAAATTAGAGGAGAAGTCTCACCCCAACTTACACCAGGCTTGGCAGCACAGGGGAAACCTGTGCAGCACCTCATTAGCAGAGTGATGCAGCTGGCAGCTGTGTTCCCACTGTTCCCCCACAAACCCCTCCTGCCTTGCAAGAACTCCCTGCTGGGAGCCTCCTGTTGCTCCAGTCTGTTCAGCAATGGAGAGCAGCTTCTACAGAGCCACGGTGCTTTTTAGCACCCTGCAAAACCTGCTATTTCTGCTAGGAAAACAAATTGCAACTTGTAAAATCGCCCAGTTTCAATTTCTTCTCCATCAATTCAAGGTGTTAGCTTATATTTAACAAATTAGAAATTGGGAGAGTTTTAACATAAGGATTCTTTTAGGAACAATGCCCTTGCCCAAAAGTATCATGGTAACAGCACATTTTCCAGGTGAACTCAGTGTGACTAATTTTCTGGTGGCCCACAGTTCTCTATCACAAAATGATGCCCTTAATAATTAAGCCCTGAAACTTCAGCCAATTAAATTCACATTTTTGAGCTCATTCAAGTCACACATGTTCATCCTTGCAAAGGCTCAAATCAAAAGGCAAATCCATGAACTTTCACCACGTGCTTTCTAACCCTAACATCATAATTTCAACTCTAACAATATCTTAAAATAAGGTCAATCAAGATCATCATTTCTCTTTCAGGAAGAGACAGAAGTCCACACATTCAGCCTCTGATTATTATTAATCATCTGAATTAGAAGAGTATGTTACCTATAAGCAATATGATTAACCTGAGAATAAGAAGTTATTAGCTAAAAGTAATTTCAGACCAGATACCCCTTGATTAATATGAACAGTTCCTGTCTGTACTAAAGTACAACCTCTTTTCTGCCAAACAGTGTTTGCCCTTATTTTACAATTCTGGGAGTCTGGGAATCATTAGTTATTATTCTCCTATAGGCAGAATAACTGCTAATGGAATGCCACAAATCAAATTAAGAGCAAAATTCTGACAGCATTTATGTGAGAGGTCAGAAAGTAAATACATACACTGTCCTTCAGCAACACATCCCAGCCCATCAGAAGTTTTTCCACACTAACCATTTAAGGACTCAAGATCCTGTGTCACTCTGCATTATAAGAGGCTTATATGGACATGAATTAATTCCAATAGTAAGAGCCAACTCAAAATTAAGCTGGGTGTCACAAATCTAAGAAACCATAAAACCAGGAGCAAAAATAATGAAGAGCCCTTCAAACGGTGCATTAAAATGGGTTGTATTAGCATGGGATCATACACACAGATCTGTGGACCACACTCCTAGAATGCAAAATTAAAACTAGGAAGGAGAGGTGGGAAAAGGCACTACCTCTGTCATTCATTCATGGCAGCAGCTCTTGCAGAACCAATAATCAGAGAGGAAGCACTGCTGAATAGTTCATGCCTTACACTTCAAGTACAATCTGAAACGTAAATCCATTTGCAGTCACAGAGGGGTTTTATTTTTATGACATATTTCTTTCTCTCTTTTCTCTCTGCTTTCTGCAGAGAGGAGCTCTCATTTTAAATGAGTCTCTGTATTTGAAAATATTCATTTTAATATATCATGAAACAGTTTGTTTTGGAAGGGACTTCAACATCATCTAGTTCCAACCCCCTGGGTTTTAGTAGGGTTACCTCCCACTAGATTAGATTGCCCACAGCTTCATCCAATCTGTCCTTGACTATATACATATACATTTGTTTATTCAAATATTTTCTTAATATTTCACTTTTGTTTTTTAAATTATAAAAATATATCTTATTATATAGTCATCATATATTTCTATTACATTAAATATTTTAAAGTATATATTCTAAAATATATGGAGGTTTGGAGAGTGTGTGCTTATATATATTTATACACACACATCTGATGTAGATATTCATGTCAAGTCTAAGCTATTTCTTTTTTCTTCTGGATATTTCTCATTCTGGCCATTCTTTTTTACACATCTATACTTTGGAAAAATCCAGGGGGATGGAGAGGGAGAAACAAATAAAGATCTACCTCATCCAAACAGGACATCCTGAAAACTACAGACAAAGAATTTTATTGTGTTGATCCTTGAGGGTGGAAGAAAAAGACAAATCTGAAGCCAGTACCATTCCTCTGCGTACAGAGGAACTCCTTAATTCACTTCCTGGTTTTAAAAACCTCCTTGAACATTAAAAAAAAAAAAATGATCTCCACAAGGCAAAAATGCTACTTTGAAAGCAAGATGTATTGGACTATTCATTCCATATCTTTATTTTAGGTAGTGGATCATATAAAACACACTATGGAAAATATATGTAGAACATATTTATCCAGCTAATTCAGTTTTCTCCAAGATTAGGAATGGAGGAGATCAATCATCACACATACTATGGTAAATCCTTTTGCCAAGGCATGAGTTTTCTTACAATGCATCTTTAACAAATTTCCCCATTCAAATACAAAATATCTAGGAAAATGTAGTTTCTGCAGTCATTGATTACATTGTGAAAATATTTAAAATAAAGAGATAAAGAAGGGCATAACAGATTTTATGATTTCTTTTCTCCCACTCCCCCTCAAAATTACTTTAGGCAACAGGCCACTGGAACAGTCACTTAGCATCTTTTGGGGTTTTTTAATCTTATCAAAGTCTTTACAATATCCCCTTCTGAAAGGGGCAGACCAATTTCTACAGTTGGCAGTATTATGGGAACAAACTGATTAGTGGTCACATTTCTAGCAATTAGCATTTTAGAGGCAGTTTCATTGTAAAAGAATTTACTTTTGAGGTTCAGGAAGTGAATAATAAGTGTCAGGTCGGTGCACTCCAGAGCTATATTTTACCTTTTATGCTGTGCAGAATAATCACCGTTCAAAAACGTTTACTGGTTCTCAGAGCAGCAGCAATGCAAGCTGCTACCACGTAATTCTGAGGGGTAATTCCAATAGACCAGGCTGCTCGGAGCCCCATCCAGCCTGGCCTTGAGCACTTCCAGGGATGAGCCATCCACAGCTCTGGGCAACATCTCCCAGTGCCTCACCACCCTCACTGTAAAGAATTTGATTCAAATATTTAATCTAAGCTGATTCTCAGTTTAAAGCCATCATCCCTTCTAGTACTATGTGACTTGCTAGAAAGTCCCTCTCCAGCTTTCATTTAGGCTCCCTTCCAGTACTGGAAGGCTGCTCTAAGGTCTCCACAGGGCCTTTTCTCCTCCAGGCTGAAGAATCCCAATTCTCTCAACCTCTCCTAAACAGGAGAGATGTTCCATTCCTGTAACAGTCTTTGTGTTCCTCCTCTGGATTCACTCCAGCAGGTCTGTACCCTTCCTGTGCTGGGAACATCAGTGTGGCATGAGAGGACAGAGGTTTGTGCTGACAATAAATTACCTCAGGTGAAATTGCCCTGCTTTGGTCTCATTTACCCTCAACACCCCATAGCCAGGATTTCATCTTGTCTCCATGTAGAGAGATCAGAAATAAAAGGGCTGTTTTTTCAACCAGCCACTGTGTAGGGAACAAGGGAAAATAGGAGATTTCTGCACCTTAGAGTGTACAAGCATAGCAGTAGACTGTGCTGCTCAGAAGAAATGCCTACAGAATATCACAGTTTTCTGTTATTAGACAATGTGACTCTTCCAAGTGTAATGAAATTGGAGCTAAAATTCATTTCCCCTACAAACATGCATAAATTCCAAAAGGATCTTAACATGAAAAGAAGTAAAAGAAATTCCTTTCCCTATTGAGTCATAAAATAAAGTAATTGGCTAACCCAAAGTTAAACATAAGGCAAGTAAAAATTGAAACAAAATATTCTAGCATTTAATACCTTAAACAAGTGCATAGAGAAGATAACATTGTATTTAACCACTTCAAAGGGAAAGGAATAGAGACCTCCACAAATAACTCACTGCAAGGAAACATGACAATATTTGCACATCTCTGTGTACAAACCATTACCCCTAATGAAAGGATTTCATCTTCATAGCCATTCCTGTTAGTCAGACAAGAAGTCTAAAAGACATCTTTATTTACATCGACATTCCTCAAAAAAGAAAAACAAATCTGACATTTTAACAGAGGGGAGCAAAACAATATTATTAATTCAGGTCATTGCCCACACTAGCCAAGGCTGTATTGGACTGGCATCACAAGGCATTGCATGGTAAACAGTGGTTGTATTTTCACAATATTTGCCAATGGTGATTAAGTTCATCATTTTACAGAGTTAATATCAAATTGCTCTTTTTTGGTCATAACTCTGAAAAATCTTAAGACCAGCTTAGACCAGTACAGATAAACACACATTTATCTATAAGTTAGCTATTCTTGGCCTTCTGTGATTGTGTTATCTCTAGTCCTTAAACCACTTCTCTCTTTGAACTACTAATAAACTTCCTACTTCTTTCAATCAACTTCAGCATAATTTTTTCACCTTTCTACAACATATTGCTGAAAAGAAAATCAAGGATATCAGGGAACTACAGAAAAGTTAAAAGGGAAGAAAGTAGCTGAGAGAGATCAAAGTTACTGCCTGCTAATAAGGCAACTCAACAGAATACAAGAGCAGATCAAATTGGGCAACAAGCACACAAGATGAACCAACACACCAAAGAAAATGTAAAAACACACATGGTTAAGCTACATATTTTCAACGATCCCAGCTGTCTTCATGCACATTGCAAGTTCTACCTTCAAGCCTGCCTTTTCTAGATAGACACAGAAAATCCAGTAGACAAACTTCCTAAAAGCTGAAAAAAGTCAATGCTGTGAAATTCCCTATGCACTAAAAAACAAGAACATGGAGCTTACAGCAAAATCTGAGTGTAGTTTCTATTTCTTGCTTTTTTCCTTTAATTGACTCCAATTAGCAATTCCAGATAGTCTGTCAGCAAACTGTGCTACCTAGTCATTATAATTCTACACAAAGAGCAAGCCATAAAGCAGCAGTGAGCTTTTTCTATTTGTAAGGAGAAAAGACTTCATTTATAATTTTGAACCACTGCCAAAGAGGATCCAATCACCAGACATTTTCTTCTTCCTCTGTCCTTTGCACAAAAAAATGTGGAGGAGCCAAAAAGCTGTAACAATATCACAGAGAGGGAATCCTCAGCAGGGCTGGAGGCAAAAGTGCTCTGCAGGATTATTCCCATATCCAGTGTCTCAGGGGTGGGTGTAACTTGAGCAGAGCACATCCAGAAACTCCAAGCAAACCCAAAGTCTCGGGGATTTTCCAGCCTGCTTACATTGCTTCTGTACCAGAGATCAAGTTGGATAGGATTTGCACATTCTGCTCCCACACCCAAGTCAATGAGCTGCACTCAGTCTGTGTGCCCCAAGTACTCCTGAGCCTCTGGCTGCAGAGCTCCAGAAGGCCAAGCAAAAAAAGTTCAAATCTGATGGAATGGCAGTTTTTGTAAGGATCACAGGATATCCTGGATTGGAAGGGACCCAAGGATTATCAAAACCCAACTTTTTGCCCTCCACAGGACAATCCCCAAGAGTCACACCATGTGCCAAGAGCACTGTCCAAATTTTTCCTGACCTCTGGCAGGTTTTGTTCTGTAAGCACTTCCCTGGGGAGCCTGTTCCAGTGCCCAACCATCCTCTAGGTGAAGAACCTTTCCCTGATATCCAACCTGAACCTCCCTTGACAAAACTTCAGGCCATTCCCTCAGGTCCTGCCAGAGGTCACCAGAGTCACCAGTGCCTGCCCCTCCTCTTCACCTCATGAAGAAGCTGTAGATTATGTTCATAGAACCACAGAATATGATGAGTTGGAAGGCACCATCAGCATCATAAAGTCCAACTCTTGGTCCTGCACAGGACAGTTTTCTTTGGAGCTTTTTCAATCTGGGTTGTGTTTTTGTCTTTGGTTTTTTGTTGTTGTTGTTGACGGTGTTGTTGGTTTTGTTTTCTTAATCTATCCCCCTTCCCAGTTCACAGGCTGAAGTTTTAGTATGGAGGAGCCAAGGAGGAGACCACAGGCAAAGTAATGAGAAGTATAAGTAGAGGAGTATTGCTTATTAGGAAGTAAAGTTTGGATGAGTGTGTGAATAGCCATGCCACACCTGAAAATAATGTAGCTCAGTAGGGATCTTTGCAGTTTCAATTAAAAAGTGACTCCATGGCACAGTACTTTTAACTATTAAACCCCCAAATTTGGCAGGTATACAAGCCACAGCCTGTATCTTCTTTTGCACTGGTAACTCCCAGATATGCAGCAAATTACAGAAGTCCAACAACTTCACATCTATCAGCTGATGTTCAGTAACCCATTATGCAAGGAACTGGCACACAAGGTCTGAGTACACAATGAATTGCTACACAGTCTGTTCCAGGATGGCTGCATTGTTTGTTCTCATGATTTTCTAAAAATTGCTATTGAAAGAAAAGAAAAATTATCTTTTAAACTGTACAAGTCTCCTTGCAGAACAGGGCTAGTGTTTTGATAAATATTTCCCATTATTATCATGAGGTTGTAACAGTTTGTGATTGCACAAGCAGAGACACATATACCAGAATTAGCTGGAAGGAAAAGTCCCAGAGCCAATTTTGCTATTAGCAGCCAAATTCAATGAATTTGCAATCATTAGGTTTAGGAGTGCCCAGATCCCAGACCTTTAGTTTTCCTCCCCATGGAAAAATATAACAGTGACTAATAGGGGGTTTTATCCATAATATCAGCTTGAGGTTTGCACTTACTTATGACTATAGACTTAGAACTTATGCCTTAGACTTAGAACTATGACTTACAACTTTGTTTCCCTGCAAGTCTAACAGAGATACATTAGACTTACATTTGGAAAGCAGTCTATTCACTCATGTCCAATGCAAGTTTCTGCACTATTAACCCTCCAGACACATGAGACTGGTAAGAACAAAGTGTGAAAGGTTCTCCATGAACTTCCATTTCCAGAAATTTGGTATTGACTGTTTCAGTTGCAAATGTACCAAAACTTAGAAGTCACACTGCTGATCTACTGGCCTGAAAATTTCAGTCTTCTGACCTGTTTCTGTTGCTACATCTGTGATATGTGGGCAGTGGATCAGCCCATTTCCCATTAGCAAGAGTAGCTGAGAAAACTCAAAATCCCTCCAGAGAGCTCATTTCACAACTAAAATACCAGCACTTTTCCATGTACCACCTCTAGAGATAGTTCCATGATCAAGAGTTTCGTCTCCATTTTCCATTATCAGCCTCAAAACTCCACCAATCTTGAAACACAAATCATCTCCAGTATTTCCAGTGCAACCTAAGGCAATAATTGGCCTCAGCAAGAAAACAGACACGTTCCTACCCCCTCAGGGTGACAGAGTGTACATTCCACCTGCACCTGTGACTTTCATTATTTTCAGTGTGCCTGAGGTTAGAGATGCCACCAACAATCCAGTGTTTACCTCAGCTGGATCCAAGGAACTGCCTGTGCCAATTACACTTACATTATACCAGTAAATATCTGAGGGTCAGGCATGTCAAAGACCTTGCTAGGTATTACCTATGCCCACCCACTGATGTGCCAGTGCCTTGGCATCCCATAGGAAGGATCTGCCATCTGAGCAGCCAGGCACAGTCTGCCCCAATAGCAGGAGAGAATGCACACAGAAGTTTTTTTTCTTTAGATTCACATTATCTGGACAAGACATAGAGCAGAGGTTCAGGGCAATAGCCTATGACCTCTCTCAGTTAGTGCCCAGGTGAAAGAACAGGATCCTGAAGCCACATATCATCTATACTCATTACCACGACTTGAATGTCACATAGGTAAATTTGAAGCTCATGTGCACAGCCCAGCTTTCCTAGCTACTGTCAGTACAGACCTCAGTGAGAAAACTGTCCCCAAAAGCACAATCAGCCCTTGTACAGCAGACTCAAAACCTGAAATATCTTTATTTATTTAAAGATAGAGGGCTGTGACCGGCAACATGTACATGTAAGGAAAAAAGTGACATCCTTAAATTGAAGGAAAAAAATTTAAATTACTGCAGTGGTAAATGTAAATCAGTTCTGAGACCCAGCAACCTAATTGTCCATTAAGATATCAAAAAACAGATTCTTCTTTTAATTTAATAGTCTTCTAAAAGAGAACCCAAGAAAATGTTAGGCATTACTCATGGTAGAACTACAGGACAGAGCTTTAGACTCATGACTCATCCAATAAAAGGGAAAGCAGTTCATAAGCAAATTCTGAAAAGTTTCAAAGCACAAGATGAATTTACCTTTTAAAGAAAAGCATTTCAGTAAGATGGGGTGGAAAAAGAAATCAGTTACAGGAAACACAGGGCAGTGGTTACATCCAGGGAATGAAAACACAGAAATCATCCTGCTTTTCACAACAAGGTGCATCACCACCCTCTCACAGCTACGCAGAAACTTATTTAACCTCTCTCCATATTCTGAAGTGATAATGTTCCAAATTCCTCTACTCTCTTTAGTGCAATGACATATTATGTCTGCAAAGGTGAGGGCTGGGGGTGCCTTTTTACAGCCCTTGAACCTCAACTTTATTCTAAAGCATCAGCCCAAATCTAATTCCAGGAACTGAAGACCTCATACATGTGAGAGTGAAATGCGTAAGGCACAAAAATAGATTTTAGTAAAAATGTGAAACGGTTGAATCCTGACAGAAGGTGACTGAGAGGGGAATCCAATAAGGAGTAAACATGGAAAAATAGGTCAGGAAGTTTGACTAGTTTTTAGGGGCTCTAATATGTTAAAGTCAAAACTCAGACGGGCAATGCTTTTTTTGTAGCACATGTGCCCCTTGTCCCCACAAAGTCACTGTAACCAAGAGCCTGACATCACACAGCCACAGAATCGTTGAGCTTGTAGAGACCTCAGCTTCAATAGGGAAATTCTTATGGATAATACAAACTACCAAAGTTAAAGTTATAAATAAAAATTTTTAAACTAATTGTTGCACCTCAAGAAAATCGCTACTTCTATTACATCCTCCTCTTAGGATGTCCTTGAAAGTTTGGCTTCTGGTTTAACTTTTTAAAGACCAACATTTTCCAGGATAACAGAAAACTCAATGGAAGAACTAGATGGGGTCAGGAGGAGTCAATGAAAGGAAAAAATCATTGAAGTTCCCAACAGCCCTGCCACTGATTTCAGTGCAGAAGTAAGGCAAAAACTTATTGTACATTTAGGAGTTAAGACTGACTGGGACCTTTCTAAAATTACAAATGCAAAACACCAGCTTCTGCAAGTAATTATCAGGTCATATACCTATAAAAGTCAAGAAAATATATTTTATTACCTGCTCATCTTACTTATTCACAGAGTAGAGCCAATATTAGTCAGCACAAGTAGCTGCCTGTGAGCAGGAAGGCTTCAATCATTAAGGAAGGGATGTAATTAAAAGGAGGGAAACCCAAAACACAGTTATACCTACCAATCATGTCATCTAAATTGTACTATTTTATTCATCAAAAATAAAGCTTTGAAACAAAGATGCCATATTTTATGCAAGTTCTTGATTATCTTTCTTCTAAGGGAACATGTAATTTACAAGAAAGAGGACTTAAAGCTTTAAGTGCCTCTGACTTAATTCAGCATTGCTGTATTGATGGTCCCATTTAGATGATTCCATTTTAGGCCCCTCTAACGCATTAAAGGCATGACTTACTCACATCCATTTGGCTAATGATCCCCTACTGCTCTAAAGTAAATGACAGCTATTTACAGTAAATTATTCAATTAGATAGAGGGAAGTGCGGTATTCATTTTATATTGTTTGACATGGCAAAACAGAAGTGTGCAAGAAGGCAGGTAGGGCATTTTAATCTTCCAGAATCAATTGTTTAATCCACAGCAGGAGAATAAATACTCTCCACAATACTTGTCAGCATCAGGTTTTTTATTGTAAACATTCTAAGAGAGACTGAAGTGTTGCCATTCTATTTAATATAATTCAGTGCACTTCAAAAGTAAGTTGTCATACCACGCAAGGAATACCAGCATCTAAGAGGACTGCTTTATTTTAGGCACAATTTCAAGGAGCACACAAAGTGACCATATGCTAGCAGGAGACCAAATTTCCATTTAAATAAAAAAACAGGCATGAGCAACTCTGAATCCCATTTATCTGTAATGGGATTTACACTACTGAGTGACTACCTCACTCTCCAAAACAAGGACTCAATGTCCCAAGACATTTGGATAGTGGGGCATTTTCAATTCATGAAATCCCAGGACAGGACAGGTCAGCTTCTCTCACAAATTAAGAGGGAGATTCAGAAGGATAATCAAATAAAGAACAATCTGGGACTAAAACAGAGCCCAGAAAAAGAGGGAATGATTGCACTGCAGTAACTCAGAACTAGTCCTTGATTTGAGAATCTTATCACACATTCATCTATTCTTTTCCAGGACTTGAAGGGGGTGTGAGCACATACACATTACAATCCCCACTGTGTACACACTTGTCTGGCCACGACACCTGGAGAAAAAAGTCGTGACTTTGCTGTCTGCTGTCAAACCTTTGCCTTATAAAAGGGAAAACGAACAAGTAGTTCTCATTATTATAGACAGGAACATGAAGTCCAAGGAGCAGGACAGCCCACCACGTGTGCTGAGCCTGCCAGTGACCATGCTCGTGCAGCTCTCAGGCCTCCCAGAATTTATCTGAGGGGAAAAAAGGAATAGGCAATCTGTCTAAACCCTCCTGGCTAGCCCTAATTTTGGAGAATTTCTCTCTTCCACAAGCCCAGAATGCCTCAGAAAAAGCACCCAGCACCCCAAATAGAAGAACATTTTCCTCTGGCTAACCTGCCAACGCATTTAATTTTCTACAGGCAGAGGGCCAAGTTCAGCAAGCACAGCTCCTGCTAAGCTTAATGGTAGCTGCACTTGCCTGTGCCAGGCAGTGGAGGTTTGCTGGAGGACTGCAAGGAACACACCACAGAAAATACAACTCCTGCCAGTACCTCTATTCAGAGACTGCATTTGAATGGACTACTCTTCCCCCCCCCCCCCCCCCCCCTTTTGTTCAATTCTTTTAAAGCTGCTGGCACAATGAAATCTTTCCTACTCTTAGCATGTGTTCACTCACTTCCATGAGCAAGGAATCCAGACTGGTTGCTTGCAGTGATGAATTTTGTCCAAAGACCAGCTTACCCCAACTAGGCTGCATAAATTTAACAGTCATTTGGTGCCTTATAGCCAACAACAGTGCTGGCCAGATTATTCAAAAGGCCTCCTACACACAACTCCTGAATTCCTAGGGAAGGTCTTCATTTCATTGGCTCCAAATCCTATTTTCTGCAAATCAATTCTTATTGCTGATTTTCCTCTCTACCTTCATCCTCTTATGAGTTATTATGTTTTAACTTCTAGCTCTAACAGAACGAAAGAAAATTTTAATCAAGGTTCTCAGTGGCTCTAAGCTACACCAATTTTTACTAGACAAAGATTTCTCCAATATTATTTGCAGAAAATCCCCTCCCCTTTAAATACTTTTCAGAGGCTATAGTAATATAAGTAATAGCAATAACATTTCTAGACCTTAATAAGCAACACTCTGGAATTTCAGTCCCTGGTGGCTACCTCTGCTTGACCTACACCTCTTCATACAAAGTTTTCCTTGTTCACCCTCCAGCTCTCAGACTAAACATATCTGCTGACATTCCTCCTGGTGAAAAAGGAAGTGGCTTCGACTTAAATCCTTCAAACCTGTGATGAACCTCCGAAACATTCCACAGTTAATTTTTCCACTAAAAATAATCACCTGCCTGAAAGGCATCGAGTTAAAATAGACTTCAAGCCAGTCCTTCATAGATAAGAGGAGTGAAAACACTTTGCATGGCACTTGAAATCACACAGGAAGGCTAAATTATTAAAAGGAAATCTGAAAAAACACAGATGACAAAATGCAAGGACAACGTGGACTTGGATCCACATTTTTTAAAATTTAATTCACCAAAATAGACTTCTCAACACCAATTAGTGAACATTTATATTTTTCTTGTTCCAAAATTCACCCAGACAGCCAAACAGGAAAGGTCAGAGGAACTGAGACATTCAAGGTACATTGCCAGTGAAATTCCTACACATCAAAACTACACCAAGCACTATTGAAAACTGAATATTAAGTGTACAAGATTTCTTCTCAGCTGTTCAAGTTCTGAGCAGTTGCTCAGAATAGGCTGCTTGGAGTAGCAAAAATTAGAAGATGCTGAAGTGGAGGAGGCAGGGGGAGCCAACGCTGCAGCTGAGTTTTCCCTAAGCTCTTCAGGGAGAATTCTTCCCTTCCCCTGGGCCAGGCTGTAGTGGGAGCTCAGCTCCGCGGCCACTCCCACCAGCAGTGACAACACAGCCAAGCTGGCCTGAAAACTTGTCCATACTGCTGCCAAGAAAATACAAGAACAGCGATTGGAAGGAGTGATTTGGCCTGGGATGAGTCACTGGACATCATCTCCTCTGGGATGGTACAGGCAGGAATGCTGATGCTCACAGCTTGTGTCCTCATCCCCACTTACTGCCAGTCCCCGCTGCCCCTGCAGGGCCCTTGTCCATCCTGTGCACAGCTTTCCCCAGCACAAGGACATGAACTGCTACAAACAGACCTGATTTGCAAGTATTATTTACAAAGCACCTGAACACCCTTCACCTGTAAGTGAAATTGTACCAAAATATAGTGTACAAGTCCACTCCACCTTAGGCAGGGGCGCTGAATTTGCATCAACATCACAATTCACAGGCATTAAGGGTCAGGCACACACATCAGCTGGAAAACTGCACCATGGTAAGTGACATGAACAGCCCAGCTCTGCTCACATAACATCAAGCTTTCCTTAGGTTCGTTTTGAGCTTTTTTTTTTGCCCTCCCAAAACTCTTGACATGGTTTTCTAGCTACAGCAATACTTAGATAAATAAAAACAGGCAACATTTTCAAAGTGATATTGAGTATGTCACCCTATAACAGCTGTTTATTTCATAATTCATATATGTTTAGATATTAAAAATTAAATACAGGGTATTTTTAATATAACCAAACACAGGGCACAACTACTCCCTGAGGGTTTCCACACCTTGCACAATGTCAGGAGCTGTTTAATGTATTTCCATAGAAGTGGAAGTCCTGAAGCTTTCTTTTACACTTTCACAGCAATCAAAGGTCATCTTCATTTCACAAGTCCTACAAATGCTCTCCAAAGGAGAGGAGTTAGAAATAGGAGACACAAGAGCATTTAAATACAAAAAGAATGCAAGAAAATAGATATAAAAGAAAAAGCTGCCCTGGGGAGGAACTTTCATTGAAAATGACCATGAAGATGAAGAAGATGCACCATGAAAAGTGCCATTGCATCTCATGCTTAGGACATCAGTCTGTGCTGGAGACAGTGAGTCCCTGGCATGGGGCAATGTTTCAGCAAGGATGAGAGCACATTTTAGACACAGCACAGTGTTATATTTTGCAATTCATGTTGGCTGCATTTTTCTTTTGTACATCAACATAATTTGGCTCTTTTAACATCCCTCTTACTTTTCCTTCATTTAATGATTTTTCCAGAAGTGCTTAAAATCAAGGGTGTTCAGAACACTAAATTATAAAACCTGGCATATAAAGACTCGAATTCCTATAAATAAGTGAATATCCCATTTTCTGGAATTCTAATCAGCTTCTACTTTTTATTTCACCTCTATTAGATGGCAATCTCAAAGGATTTTTACAACTGCTGAATATTCATCACAGTTTTTTCCTTTAAAAAAAAAATCTATTGATTAACTGATTTTGTTGCTTGCATCAAAGCAAAGGTCCCAGGTAAAAAAACAACAATGTGGTTATAGGAGTACCAAAGTTTATACCTTATAAGTTGGAAAGATGACAGAATTTTAACAGCAAATCTCAGTCTGAGAGATGAGTGTAAAGCTCTGCATCTCATTGACTCTACACTGGTGTTTAACAGTGCTATGCATCATGACCTTACCTTAATCTCTCTAGGGAAATCCACATCCAGCTTTTTATCCATTTCATGTTCCCAGACCTGTATTTTCCCAGAATGAGAACCAGTGTTTATGTTAAATAGCTGCTCTGACTCAGGGCTGGCAAGAAGGTCCCTACTGGACAGCTTGGACACCTGGAGAAGGCAGAGAGGATGGAGCTCTGTGGATACCAGCACTCCACAGTCTCCAGAGTTTTGTCTCCCACACACCACTGTAGCCACATCAGGGAGCTGAGCAGCACCAACTCAGGGCTGAAGGCAGCACTGGGAGCCCTGTCCCATGCTCAGTTGTCAAAGCATGCACTCACCTTTTCAGCTGCAAGTCCATGAAAATGTGAAATCAGTCAAAAGTTGCTCTTTGTTCACAGCCGTGTTCATACAAGAACTTCTGTAAAAATCAGACAAAAAGCCCTCACACAACACACACCTAAAATAACCTTACTTCAGCTGTGCCTTGGCAGTAACAAGATTTTTCCCTTCAGCTAGCAAACAGACCCCATTTTCCTTTTTCCAGGGCCCACATCCGTATAATCAGCTATAGTTTTGGTATCAGCATTTATAGGTTTCATATGGCCACCATTTATAAGCAAACCACTTCCTCAGTACAGACACAGTTAGTATATTTTCTCATTTTCATCTGGCAGAATAGCTGTGGACTGTGAGAGAAAGTAAGGAGAAACTGTAAGAGACAAAAATCAGATCTCAAAAAATCAAAGTGTGCTTCTTAAGACACGACATCAAATGTGCAAAAAACACTACATAGAGGGTTTCAAGCTCACTTTCTGCCTTCCTTTTCTCAGTGGAGCTACTGCAGCCACTCAGACCTTCTGGTGGGATTTCATGTATAATTGCAAGCATTGTGTGTAGAGGGACTAAAGCAGCCCTATCACTATCTTCACTACTACTAAATGCAATCTCTAGCACATCTACACCCTGATGTAGCATGTCCTGCTGGCTAGCTAGCAGAAGCAGCCAAGGAAACCAAAGTTTCCAGCTCATATTAGATATTCTATCTTCATTTTTCTTCTGTTAGAAAGAAAAAAAAAAAAAAAACGCTTAGAAACAAGCCAAAACTAAAGCCTCTTCCAACAGGCAAGAGGTAAAATTGTCATTTCAGTGCTATCTTTGAAACAGGAGCTCCAAAATCCAATACACAAACTCTTCAGGCTCCAAGATAAAGACTGACATTAAATACAACAGCTTTAAAAGAAAATAGAACCACAGCCCTCAGCCTGACCTGGGATTACTGCTGCAGGCTCCCAGGAGCTGGCTTTTGCCTCTGACAGTTTACACATCAATGTGTTGAACTGGTACTGATAAAGACAAGTTAAAAAAACAAGAGCACACATTTCAGTCTGTCAGTGCTCTGGCAGGGGCTGACGTCAATCTTTCAATCTGCCTGCTCCATCACACAACATCAAAATTACTTTTTGTGACACATGATAAATACCACTGTTTAAAGAAAACAATCAACCACCCAGCCTGAAACACCTTACCTGGCCTGTAACAAACAGGAGCCAGGAAAAAAAAATGAAATAACAAAAGGTCAGTCCACAGTTGGTACAATCAAACTCCCAACTCCCTTCCACTTGGGCTGAAAAGGCATGCTCAAATCCTATATGCAGTGTATGCCTGGCAGGGCAGTTACTTTATATGAAGAAAATTCATGTTTGAAAATTACTCCGATCATGGTCTTTGAGAACAAATTGACCTAGTTTTCATTATTCATGCACTTGTTTCTCAACAGGTTGGCTTTCACAATTATAATGCTTGGGGAAGTGTATAACCCAGCCAGTTCTCAAAGACTGCCACACAATATTTTCTACGGTTTTGTTTTTTTTTTTCTGATTACAGCAAAGTTCTGGCATAGATATTTTCCACCTGTTTAATCTGTTGGTGGTATTTTACCTGTCTTTCAAAGACAGTTAATTATCAACAAGCCCTTTCATTCTAGTGAACAAGTCTTCAAATATTTTTTCCTCCACATGCCAGAAGATCTCATGAAGCAGATTCTGAAGAACAAAAAGCCTCAAGAGAGCAGATCGAAAGGATCTGATTTTCTTATTCAGAAGCATCACAAAAAAAAAAAAAAAAAAAAAAACCACACACACAAAAAAACCCCACCCCACACCCAAACCAGAAATATTTTCCAAATTTGACAAACATTCATTTTATGGGTGAAATGTGGATTCCAGAATAAATAAAGTTCACATCTGACATAGGAACTAGGAAACAAATTTTCTGAAGTAAAACAATGTTCTAATATAGATTCATTATGAATATAAAACCTACAGCAAATCAACACCTTCTGTTTTACTGGAGGACAGCATGGATATCAAGAGATAGCAATCATGGAGCAGTGCCATCTTATACCAGCTGAAAATATGGCTCACTCTCCTTCCTTTAGGGACTTGGAATCTAAAAATATGTTAAAGCCCATTATTTTAACGTAAGTTTACAGCTATTCTACTTTCTCTGAAATTTTTTTACACTCTGCCCTGAAGTAAGCAAAGAACTAGAATTCAGCAAATGGAAGGGAGCAAATTGCAGGGAAAATGCAGCATCTGTAGGTACCACTGCCTCACAGAGAAAACTCAGTGTACTCAAGCTACACTTCCTTTCCATTGTACACTGGTCTTATTTTGCAGCATTGGATCACCAAGGGAAAATGAAAAGCTGCTTTCCTGTAAGAACAGCACAACCTAAAAGTATATGACCCAGAAGGATAAAATTTAGCAATTAATTCTTAATAAATAACATTAAGAATTTATCAATACCAAGCTAGTTTTAAAAACCCAAACATTTGTTTTCACTGTTAAATAAGGTATATGAAGAATAATTTTAAAATCAAAATTATTTGAAGAGATATCATAAAGCAGAAAAGTATTCAGCTGCTCTTATAAAATTTTTGCAACTTTATCCATAACCTTTAGGAACAATTTACTGTGAGCTGAGTACTAAAAGAACTTTGATCACACAAAATGTCTGATTAAAATTAACTGATATTTTGTTAGTAAAAAACAAAAATTACTATTATAATTAAAATAATCTGACTTAAGGAAAACAAAGAACAGATATCCCTATCACTGTGAATGAAGACAATGTTCATTTCCAGTCAAAGACTGAGATTTTTATTTGCGTGTTCACTTCACCCTGTAACAGTTACAAGCACATTTAAGTGCAAGAAATTTAAAATATGAACAAAAAGGCGAATAAGAAAAAATCCCTTCCTTTTAAAATATAAACTGTTCCTGCAAATTATGTGACTAAATAAATGCTCATATTAGGGCTTGAAAGTATTTTTCAAAACTATAAATTGTGAACAGCAAAGAAGGCAGCTCACTAATGCAATGTAGATGTAAAGTTCAATTTGTCTTATACAACATAGCAGCATATCTTAGTACTTAGACATGACATTTACTTTTCTGTCTTTTAATCCATCCCAATAAACAAGCAGACATTTATCCTACAAGCCACTTTTTTCAAGCTCTCTATAGGACTGCTGAGCGCATTTTTGCCCGCTGCAGGGCAGGAAGTGCTTTAGCCCTGCAGAGATACTTTACACTCATACTGCGTTGAGTGCAACAATTTGTCCTAAGGGGGAAAAAAAAAAAAAAAAAAAAACAAAAAAACCAAACTAAAATTTTTTTAAAAGACCCACATACATATTTGGCCAAGACATTTCTACACCTTCCCCATGCTACTCCTCCAGTAACCTGAACAAAGACAAACTGGCCGATCTAAGGTCAAAGTATTGCTCCAAGTGACATTTACCATCCTTGAATTAATAGATTTGCCAGGAAGGGCATGGATGGTGCAGGGTTCTACTTACTTCACAGTTCCTGTGAATACTGGCCTACCTGCAAATTTAGATACCACCATAGATTCAGATAATAAACCAAAGTCTTGACCACCAGTTGGCATAACATTGAAAGCATAACTCCCTTTTTCTTCCACTGGAACAAGGAATGAAAGATGAGATCATGTTTCATTACTAAAATTGAATATTTGGGATAGAAATGAAAGGGCAAATTCATCCCTTTGAAAAAACCTTTGCAACCTCAAAATAATAGTCAGGTTTGTGACTGAGGCAAGTAATATCATATTTTGGGGGACAGCTTATTTGGTGTGCTTGTGTAATTACAAGTTTAAATCTATCCAGCCAGAGGAACAGCAGTAATAGTTTTTATTTCCAAAAAATCTGCATTTAAAGACTTTTTTTTTTTCCTATTAAGTAAAATTCTTTATGAAATCATGTCCTCTATGTTTTCTTGCTTAGCCCAGTTTTCAGTACTGGAAACTGCTGAAGTCCATCTACTTCAGGCAAACTCATTAGCTGGGCAGACAGAACCTACAGCTGGAACACACCCCTTATGCACTGAAAAACTGCTGTATTCTCCCTGCTTTCAAGCCAAAAGAGACCCTCAATCAATGTGCAAAAAATCTGTTTTGGAAGAACAACAGGAAACCTGCAAGCTACAGTAGTGCAAACTGGGCAAGTACAGTCCAGGTCCTGCTGCCTGAATCATGACAGCTTTCCCAGCCTTGCTTCAGCTTTCTCCCCATCAGCCAAAAGAAACATATGCTGTTCTATGCTGAAAAGTCATTTAATTCAGCTAGTTTTGGCAAACAACTAACACCTCTTGAAAAATACATTGCATTTGTTATTTGCCATCCAGTCTCCCAATTCCTTCTTCAATAATATACAAAAACAGCATGAAGAAACTTCACAAAAGAGAAAGGCATCATCACCAGACAGACACAAAGGCGTGTAATGCAATCATGAAACATAAGCAGAATCAAGCTCAACAGCACTCATGTTGTAGAAGAACTAATCTATCATTTATGATGGTTTGCTGTTAAGTGTGAGTTCTTACAGCTCAGATAAGCTGAGCTCAGCTGAGCTGTTGCTAGATGTGCTTCATCTTTGCCTCCACACTAAGTGCAAATGCAGCTCTCAAAATCACTTTTTTTGGCAGGCCAGAAAACAACTACTTCTCTGTGATGGTTTACTTGACAAGACTGCAATTTTTCCTATGGACAGCCTCAAAAATCTACAAGGGGTATATTTTTAATCAGTATTAGTTTTGTGGGGCTTACTGATTGATATCTTTTTTTTTCCAAGCTCTTTAAACACATTTGCAGATCTAATAGGAAGAAAATGTAGACTCCTAAATATTATTAAATCAAATGAATTCTTTCAAGCTCTTAAAGAAGCAGAAGCTACCATTACAGAAACAGTATAACTCTTACAGAATTTAAGGAAAAGCTGAAAATCCAAAGAAATTCTTGTTATGACTTATGCTGCTTAATGGGCAAAGATATTTAAGGTTTCAGTCCTGCCAGGATCCCAATCCAGCAAACTACTTAAGGGTGCTCATATGAAAAATCTCACATGTTTAAAATCTGACACCTGCTGAAACGCTTTGCTACATTAGGGCCAGGAACCTCAGCACTTCTCAGACAAGCTGCTTGTGAATCTCCACTGAAATCAGTTGTGTTGTCCTTTGGCACTTGCCTTTAACCCTGCCAAACATGGTTTGTGCATGTGCCACCTCTGGCTTGTCTCAGCAGAGCTGCTGTTTCACCACTTAGATGCTTGGAGCACCAATGGTTTCTAAGGCTTGGACACAAGTCTTGGAGATATTCAAGAGAAATCTGGTACAGAAACTCCCAGTTCCAGCAACACTGAGCAGAACACACCCCTCATGCAAGAGCTTCAACTCAGAATGTTGTGTTAATGCCTCACAGGGGATGGCTGCACTGCCCACACCTACCCTAAAGTCTACATGGAAGCTGTTGCCCTTGCTAGTTCATTTGGAAGTGACACACTTTCCGTGACAGATGTGGTGTTCCTGCTTAGAGCACCAGCCCCTTTCTGTCCCTGGTTTTTGTGCAGCCCAGTGAGTCCCTCACACCCTGATTCTGCAAAATGCACATCCAGCCAGGAAGATACAGAGCCTGTGCTTAAAGCCAAATCATTTCATTAAGGTTTAAACATGTTCTTTGTCAAATAAAGCAAGTTTCTGCCTTGTAGAAATAACCACATTGCTCTTCACATTCTTCACTTTGCACTATTTCTTTGTCTTCCAATAACCTCAAGCAATCTAACTCTTCTTTGCCAGATTTGATAGAGATACTGGACACACTCAAAAACCTGTATTTTCTGGACTAGATGTGGACTCATCAAGTTCAGAAACTTAATAGCACTGAGAAAAAAATTCAGTCTATTTTATCCTCTACTGTGTGAACATAACTCTCAGTTAAAGACCATTAGGGTAAATTGAATAACTCTAAAATGTGAAAATTTGGCCAACACATTTTTTTAGACAAATTAAATACACACAGATTGCCAGCTACAATCTGTTTCCAATGACAAAGTAAGAGACACAGCAACGGGCTGTACAGATCTTCACAGATTTCATACTAGAAACAAAATGCAGAGCCACCAAGTCTTTAGACATGTCTCAATGAAGAAACAGTACCAAAAACATGTAGTTGTAGGCAAAGGATGGTCTTGCAAAAGAAAACATGGATTCACATAGAAAAAATAGCACAAGTGGAGAGGATCTTGTGAATTACAAGTTGAACAAAGAACAATGAGCACACAGCTCAAGCTCAGATAAAAAATAACTTATTTAAAAAAAAAACAAAAGAGAACAAGGATTAAAAATAAAAGAGAACAAGTATTAAAAATAAAGGCTTTTTTTACTTATATACAAGTTTGTTTCATTCTTTCCCAATATCTTAAAGTATCTGTGCACATCCTGTCCTATTCTGGTAAAAAGAGGTGATGCAATGGGTTACATATCTGTGGGAAAATACAGTGTCCAAACACGTGAACACTGTGTCAGCACACTGTGGGGGTGACACAGCATGGTGGCTCACAAGCATCTGCAGTTTAATCAGTCAGCCCTTGCTCCCCTACACAGAAATTACTGGCACAAATGGGTATTTTGAACATCAAAATTGAATATTTACACTGTGATTTGAAAGCCAGGTTACTAGGAAAAAAAAAAAAAACAGTAGGATGTAAGATTGTATCCCTTCCTTTTAAATAAAATTTTAAAAATTATTTATTGAGCAAACCCAGCAACTTCTTGTCAGCACAAGCATCACAAAAGTTTTGTTGGACCAGGGAATATTCCTTTGAAACGACAGTGTTAAAAAACCTACCTTGGTCTAATGACACTGCCTATAATTTCTAGTGGCACTTAAAAGGCTGAACTTTCAAGGTGCTGTTGCAGAAAAGTGTAGGTTACAGCTACATACAATGAGACACAACAGGTTTTATACCAGTATTTTCAGTTTGTGAACCAATATTGATCAGTTTTGAATTGTGATGGATCCCTGTCAACAGAGCTGACTTGCACTGAACTTTGGCCAGCTGCTCAACATTCAAACCACCTCACCAAAGACCCTTTCTGCATCACTTTTGTTACTTCAGAAGAATATTCTGGACAAACCACAAGCTTCAAGAGTTTTCTCACTGTTTCCTTATATTTCAGTGTATTTCTGTACTGGCTTTGATCCATTTGCACAATATTTGAGGGTGATATTAAAAAACAGTGCTCACAGTCCCAGGAGAAACTGCACCCAACTGTCATTAAAATCAGAGTGACATCTGGCTGCTTTTTGTTTTAAAGGGCAATGAGAATGGGCATAGCTACTTCTTGGGCTCTTTAAAGGTAATTCCCCCTCTTTCTTAGCAGTCTAAACTGAGAGTAAAAGGCAGAGGAGGGCTTTCTTCACTCCCCACACACTGTGCACTTGTACAGAAAGGCAAAATCTGGTTGTTTCAGTAACACACTGAAGGTTACTAGCCTCCCTGGCACCACACTGCCTGCTCAGACAAGCAAGGTTACTGTAAAACTGAGACACCAGGCACTTGTGCTAAGCCTATCAAACAAAAAAAAAAACCTCTCTGATGGCTCCAAGAGAGCTTTTATCCATCCAAGATATTAAAGAGACTACAGATATTTCATAAACTCATAGAATCATCAAGGTTGGAAAGGACCATGAAGTCCAACCCTTGACCAATCACCACAGTGTCAACTAAACCACAGCACTAAGTGCCACATCCAGTCATCTCTTCAACACCCCCAGGGATGGCAACTCCACCCATTCCAAATGCTCAGCCATTTCAGTGGAGAAATTCTCCTGATGTCCAACTTGAACCTCCCCTGCTGCAGCCTAGGGCCATTCCCATCCTGTCACTGGTTGCCTGAGGGGAGAGGCTGACCCCACATCTCTTCTCAGGTGGTTGGAAAGAGCAATAAGGACTCCCCTGAGCCTCCTCTTCTCCAGCTCCCTCAGCCATTCCTCACAGGATTCGTGCTCCAGACCATTCAACAGCTCTGTTGCCCACATCCACAGAACTGAATCTATTTTCACTCATCTTAGATTTCTTCTAGACTTTTCATCATTTTGTGATTAATTTCTCTAACTGGCCATCCACTGTATTTTTATAAATACGTTAAGAAACCACTGTGTATTCAACCACTTCTCATGTAAACATATAATTAACTGCACAAATTAAAATGCAGAGCAAATCTCTCTTTTCAAAGTATCATCAGCTTCCATGTCAATGCTCAAATGGACAACATTTAAAATATACGTTTTAAAATTTTTCTCCTACAGGTGCAGAGTACCAGGACTATTCAGACCACCACTGAGACAAAACACGAAGTCAGCTTTTACAAGTCCTGTATGAGTGGCTGCTTTATGTTATTTATTACAGCAAAAGCCACATAAAACCCTGTGTGTGGTCCTTGGGTGAGAAGGCCTTGGGCAGTGATGCTGCAGCAGGAAAGGGTTGCAACCTCCCTTCCACCAGAGGGCAAAGCCATGGAACAGAGCAGGACAAGCAGACTGAACACATGATAGGCCTGTCCTGAACTCCAAAACTTTGAGCAGGAGACAAGACTTCTTATATTAAACAGGCTGCCAAACAATGATGTCAGCCAAGCTCTAGGATTGTATTTCCCTGCATTTTTTTAATCTCCTCTTCACCAAATCAACACAATATTGTTCAACAATAAACACAGCTGATTCCACCCTTTATGCAGAATGAAACATTTCCCAGCTGTCTCAAAGTCATGAAAGAGCAAAAAAGAAAAACTGAAGTATTTGGCCATCCTAATTCACCAAACTATCAAAGCATTTGAACATGGTTACACTAACTTCTATGTTAACATTAAAGAAAAATAAACTAACAGTGATCCTGTACTACATTTGTATAATAAACTATCTACATACTTGTAAAAAGTTACTCATTAAAAAATTAACTTGACAGATTAACTCTACAAGAACAGAAAGCTTAAAGGCTGTAGCATAATTCTCCCCCACAGCTCCTGGCAAAGGAGAGATTGACATAACTTTTCAACATCCTTAGTTAATACATTGGCAAAAGGCAGAAGAATTTATATGCCTCTTGTGAAAGGTTTTGTTAAAATTGCATCTATTTTTGCAGCAGATCTTATAAACCCAAATCCATCTGCAAATATCCCTCAGTTTCCAGAGCACTGAAGCCATCAGGAACCCAGCTCATCTGAGATCAATGACGAAATCCCTGCCTGCCCACGTGCTCTGTGTCATATGCAGATTGCACATTGCCTGAAAAAATAAATAGCAAACCCCTGGCAAAAAGGCAAGGTAGGGATTTATTCTTACTTTGCTTGTAGGTACCACATATTTGAGCTCAAACTCTAAAAATTCCAGGAAGCCAAAGAGCAAATCAGAACAAACAAATCAAGCACAGCACAGTTTTCCCAGGTCTGCCACAGCCAATCTACTCTTTTGGCAGTTCCAGTAGGAAGTGGTCTCCTTGCACATTGGTTTAAAATTTTCTGAGACCATTGCCTACTTAGAAACAATTTTTGGTCCTTCTTGTCTCCTGGATCATGTTTTCAAGCGTGTCTAAGGCTAAATGAAACTTTGGGTATTCGCTAGTTTATTTTTGCTACAATCTTACCCTGTATTGCCCTTTCCTAGATATATGTTTAAATCACTTGAGAATTAACAGCCTCAAGTTTTCCTAGGAAAAGGCATTGCAAGTATGTGCTGTAAACTAACTTCTCATCAGACACAAAAAACTGGCTCCACAAGAACACTTATCACAGAAAGCCCCAAAATACACTTCCCTACACTCACCACACCACAGTATGGGATGTACCACAGCCATTTCCTCCTCCTGAGGATGCACATAATTGTGGCATCTGAGATAATGCTGCAAGCATGGAGAAATGTTAACTTTTGAAATGGAAAAATGATAGCTTGTACAGTAATTGCAGGCTATCATAAATGCCAGAGGTACTTAACTGCAAGACAGAACAAAGGCTGGCCCCAGTTTGAGGCAGTTAAACTCCACAGCAATCAAAATAAAAATAAAAAGTACTTTTTTGTTTTTTACTGGAAATTGTAAAGCAGCTCAGCCTCAGTAAATCAGAGGTTGAGTCAGCCAAACTAAAGTCTCCCCTCCATGAAGACCCTGGCCTGGGGCCTTTGGGCTTTCTGGGAAGGAAAGGGAGAAAAAATAAAAATAAAAAAAAAAAGAGGAACATCCACCAACTTGAAATATTCTTTCCAAAAATACCAGCCATCAGGCAGGTCAAAGGGAGGCAGGCACTGCAGAGTCAGACATTGCATTGCAAAGGCCTGGAGCCATGACAGACTTTGTCTAGTATTTCAGATATGATCTCATCTCCACCCATGGGCACCTTGTTTATGGAATCAAATCCGTAACAAGTAATGAATGTATTGATTTGGCACATAAAGTTCAACTTCATTATTTATCCACATTCCAGAGTTTCATTTACTTATATTTAGCATATACAACAACTAATAAAGCCATTGAGCTAGTACAGCCTGAAAGCTCAAATAATACTTTTACAACACTGTGATGGGCCAGTTGCCTCCTTCAAGCAACTCCCTCTTCAGCAATATTATTCAATTTTTGCCTCCTCATCTCCTTTTCTACAAACCAATTACCCCTGTGTCCATTCCTTCAATTTATTTTGGAGGTACCTAGGCTGTGAGAGGGGAGAGAGAAGAAAAAAGATTTTTAAAAAAAATTAAATGGAAAAAATCTTTATAAATCTTGAACTTCTTTTTAACAAAAAAAAAAAAAAAACTTGAGGTGGTGTGAAAAACTCTTTATGCCTTATCCTTTTATAGGAACTTTTCTCCCCAGGCTAGTTCACAGTTATTATTATTAAAGAGTTCTAGCTCCTTACTCTTTTCCCCTTCTCCTCTTCTTTCTGACACACTGTATTCACTTCTGAAAGGAATTGGGAATTTTGAGCCCTTTCCATACCTGGTGTGTTAGCTGCTACAGAGGCCTCTCATTATTAGGCTACATAAATGGTACTTGAAGCCATAACCATGCAAACCAATTTTCTAAAGGAACAACTTATTCATGTGATAAGTGCCTCACTTGTTTTCCACAGAAATATATCTGATTAAATTAATTTTTCTATTTTGAAAGCCCATTAAACTGTACTCTGCCTTTGACAAAAGGGTACAGAGATTCACAATATTATACAAAGTTTGTGTTTGGTTTAAAATAAGTTTAATTTACTATTATTTCGTGATGTAGTTTGTTGTGCTCAGGTTTTGAGAATGACAGGTAAAATTCTGATGAAAATAGAAATATATAATGAGACTTCCTATCTGAGTCCAAAAAAATGCAAGATTTAAGGGAAAAGCCAAAATTGTCTCTACCTATTAAGAGTAAGAGCTGTCGATTAGGATCATAAAGGCAGAAACCATGAAGAGGAACTCAAGGTATAGGGAACCTGAATTAATCTAAAACTATTCTTCTGTCTGTCCTGGAGGCATGATTGCCAGCTTCTGCACAGAAGTAACTCCAAATCTGCCACCAGGTGCTTGTGAAATAACCTCACTCTAGGAAAATGCACACCTCAATTAGCTGACATGTTTATCCGTGGAAACCACCAAGGAACCATGACAAAGAAAAGAATATTCTTGAATCCAATGGCATTATCTGGATCACATCTTGCCACCAGGTCATTTTTCTTGTGACTGTGGGGTTTTAGTGGGAGATGGGACAGAGCACTAATCCATGAGCTTCAGCACTGCTCTTGAGCACTGCACAGTGGGCACCTGCATTCTCAGTAAAAGTTATAATTCAAAAGAGACAAGAATAGTGTTCACCCTATGCAGTTTATGAGAAGGATCATTTTTGGAAAGCAATTTATAGGATTCTGAAATCCTGCTGTTCCTTTCACTTCTAGAACAAGGCTTTTGCCTTTTTTTTTTTTGTCTTAAAATAGATCCCTATGGACAACTGAATGAAGCTACTTTGTAAAGAAATTAAATTCCTCTCTTATCTATTAGTGCAGTAACAGAACACAATCCTTAGCACCCAGAGAGCAGCCCTCCACCTTTGATTTGAGTTTGGACAAGGACCTGTGCTGCAGCCAGAACATTGCTGTCAATCTTCATCAAACCTCACCATGATCGTTACCATGCTCAAAGCAGCATTAAATTAAGGTGGTGGTTTGACTTTCACTCACCACCATGATGGGAGTATGGAGGATCCAGAAGCATTAGAAATTTCAATTATCAAACTGAAAGAGATGCAAGACCTCTGTCCTTCCTATCTTTGTATTTGCCCAATTTTTGTTTAAAAAAAACCTCAGCAGTGGCACATTCATTCCTGTGACCAAACTGTTGTACTTTATTAGCAACACTAACAGGTGAGCAAAGGACTTCATAGCAGTCCAGGTAACTTACAGCATTTCCTCTCTCTGCTTCCACATCTGCACGAAGCCCTCTCCATGACACTGACCAAGACAATGACTATTTTGGTCACATTGCCACCCTTCTATACAACAAGACACTCACCAGCACTACAATTTACACTGACATCATTTTGGACCTGTGTGTAGTACCCAGGCCTCGTTCATCATTGACCTTCCTGCGACGTGTGCTGGGTCCTGCAGGCTTCATGAAAATAATTGAAAAAAATCACAGCTTTTGCTGGAGATTAACAGATCCAACAGGAGATGATCTCAGCTGTACACAGCTATTCCAAAGGTCTCAATGGGAAGTTGTATTCTGTTTTGGATCAACATACAGTGGAAGCTTGGGGACCATTTTAGAGACAGAAAAAGAGAGCAGATCTGGGGGGCTTAAAAGAAGAAAGGGGTGGGGGGAAAGACAGACTTATACACTCAGAAGAAGAATACTAGCTCCAAATTATTTGCTAAGGAATTTGAAGCATCTGCTGTTTGACTGAAACAGGCTCTCACAGGTGTTGGCTGTATTAATCCTAACACACACTTGGGAACACTTTTTCCACTCACACGGTAATTATGAGCTAAGCTTCCTTTTTCATGCTCCATTCCCACCTAAAAATAAACCCAGCTCACATGTGCACCTATTTCAAGTTGAGTAGGAAAAAAAAATTATTTAACTAGTCACCCCACCTACCAAAGAATAAAAAACCAACTGCTAAGTGGAAATCAATGCAAATATTCATGCCTAGTTATGATAAGAATCACTCATTACAAGCTCAGTCACAGCTTGTAAATGCAGAGCTAGGTTTGCACAAACAGTACATAATCAATTTTCTCTCCAAATCCTGCATTTCACAATCAGTTAATTGCCTCGCCATTTGTAGAGGGAAAAAAAAAATAGCAGTGAAAGCTTAGAGGACACTTTACCAGGAAGCATATTTAAGATTTATCCCAGCTTCAAACACATTACTCATTTCAAAAATGACACTGAATTTAAAAAGCAGTGATTTGGATTTCCTCACCAAATCACACAGTGTTCACTGTCTGGCCAGTTGAGGCTTGGTTTTGTTTCTTTTCTTGTGGTAACTCATTTCCAGAGAGCTCTACTCCTTTGCACAGGTGGTGTCTCTGCAGCAGGGCACTCGGGACCATCAGACTCAGTGACTGCTATGGATTCCTACCTACAGCATTTTTCTGAGGAATACTTTTTTTAGAATGACCAAGATTATACAGCCTTAAACCCACATCTAGATCACAAGTTGCTAAGAAGAACACCAATATTTTTATTAATTCATGTATGCAGACTACAAATAGTAAAATCCCTACATCCTCGACAAAGTTCTGCAATAGACAGGCTCACTGTATGAAAAATGTGCTACATCAATTCAAAATGGGCTTCTTGCTTTAGGATAGAAACTGTCACTTAGACATGCTCCAAGTAATATAAAGTTCAGAAGGAAGTCTGAGTCCATAAATCACAATTTGATTAAACATCAACAAGTGTTCCGTGGCCCAGTTTCAGTACTCTCAGAGCATATTGAGTTAACTGTCTTCAGAGCCCCATACCTACACAAGGAAACATTTCACTTTCCTAATTAGCAACTGTTCTCATGTCCTCAGGGAGGGACATGGACCAAGTTTTATCAAAGATAAAAGGTCTAAACCACCTTTTGAATTGTGTTGCCTATTTTCCAACTATAACAGTAAGGAACTCACCAAGTCTATGAATTACTTGACTTCCTTTACTTGATGAGATCTAAGCATAAGAGAACCGCTTTTGTTTTTGTAGGTTTACATCCAAGTAGCACATGCTGAAAGTAATCCGTTGCTTACACATTTTTCAGGTTGATTATGTGTTATTGGTCCCATATATAAGTTTGTATAGACATACACTTATATACATGCTTTCATTTAAAATAAATTCAATCCTAGATCTCCTGAAAATGAAGCTGTCCTTTTATACATACATATATAAATATATATATATATACATAAAGTTTTGGTTCATTACCCAGCACCAGTTCCCACCTGGGCAGTGCCTTGAACAGACAATGATCCTGTGGGCTCCAGTTCCATTCACCTGAAAAGCCACAAACCAGCTATTGTTGAGAAAGTCAATTATTCAAAGCCATGAGGCTTAATAGCTACTGGGTTACTTTGTTTAAGGTGCAGCATTGCTATGGCCAGAAGTTTTGGGGAGGCGGGGGGGAGGTCTAAAGATTTGCTGGCCCCCTTTGGTAGTTGTTTGAAGTGAACCAAGGGGGACAAAAAGAAAATAAAAGAACAGCTATTAAATATCAGATTCACCACTCTCTGCAAGGCATGGCCTTAGGAACACATCCAGGAAAAAATCCAACACAAAATCTGAACAAATAAAGCCAGAACCCTCTCTGCAGTTTGCCTATTGCAGAGCAGGACCAAGCACAGGGTTCTAGATTTGAACTTTTTAAAGCCTTTCCCCACACATGGGAAGACACAGAGAAGACAGATGTTTATTTGTCATACATACCTAGTGTCAAAGCTCACTCAGGCTGAGGGATGGTATACTGGATACTTCACTAGATTTAAATATCCTGAAATCATTCTCAGACATCTATTTCAGTTACTGAAAGCACTTAATTTAGAGTATAAATTAGGGCACTAACAAAGAAAGATTTTGGCCCTAAGCCTCCAGCCTATGCAGATCATGAGACAAGGACAAAATAAATGCCCAGAGGAACAAGAGGCAAGTTGCCCTCCCCACTTCTGCAGCCAGGAAGGAGAAAGGATGATCTCCAGTGTAAAGCCTGGGCAGCCTCCTGTAACATGCATTAAGCAGCTTGCTGTCCCTTACCCCCTGTTGGAAAAGGAACAGTGGTGACTGGAGAAGTTTGAAGAGCCCTGGGAGGCTGCCCACAGGGCAAGGAGAGCCTGTGAAATAACAACACTGAGCCAAAGGCTCTGAGCTGCCCTGAGGAGCATGGCCTCACCTTTCCTGAGAAGAGGGGCTGGTTTCACAGAGCTTAACTGCAGAGCCAGGGGGTAATGCTTCATCATCTTCATCTGACTCCACATACTTTTCATCTGACTACACATCTTTTCAGCTTCAAAATCCCCACCACAGGGTCAAATCCCCAGAAGCAGCCATACTTACACAACCCCAGGTTCATGGAAATAGACCATGGCCTTCCTCTCGCACGCCGAAGCTGCCATTTGCTTCTCCTGTCTCAAGGTGCTCTCCAGTGGTGGTCAGTCAGTGACATACACTGATTTCACATTTGTCAGACATCATTTAAAACCTGTGCTCCACTAGCTGCTGAATTCAGACATCAGCTACCAAGTGAAAGGCATAAAAATATAGTGCTCTCTTTCACTCCCACTCCCAAATACTTTCTGTGCTTAGTGATGTAAATATAACCCACCTGTGCAAGTTGGTGCAGAGGCATAGGTTGTGCTTGTCAGCACCAAAGAGCAGTAGAAGGGGAGCAATATATAAACAGCTGTGACAGAAAAGGTGTCCTGTTCACAATCAAGTCAATGGCAAAACTCCCAACAAGAAGCAGTGCTGCACGCTGCACCGGCAGCCAAGAGCTCAGTGCAACAATCTTACTTTTCCTGTGTCTTCCTGTGCAGCTTTCTAAAGGAAAGAAATTCCCAGTGTGCTCCTCTAACGGCGTATCCCTTATCTTCTGACTGGAAACACAAGAAAACTCATTGTGTCCAGACCCTGCGCTGTAACTCTGATCCCCTTTCAGCACAGCTGATAAATAAAGAAAAGCCTTACATGGCAGGCAGTCTTCATTCAAGACACTTAAATCTGCAGCTTCAAATCCGCTTTATGCACTTTCAGCCACGTCAAAGTAAAAACACTTTCCCCTAAGAAAAAAAAAAAAACCTGAGGATGGCAGAAAAAGCCTCTGGGTTCTCCTGGCCCATTTAACAAATGGAACACTTACCTTCTGTTTGGTGTAAAGTGACAGCTGGCTTATTAGAACTGACACTGATCCTCCCGAGAGGATTTCAGGGAGCCAGTCACACAGGTGAAGGTCAACACGGCAAAGGAATTAAATGAAGAGAGGAAGGAAGCCACTTCCTCCTAAGGACAGAAATTAGCTAACAGGGAAGCTATTACTAAAGCGGCCCTCACTGGCTGGAAACACACTGCTTGCAATAGGTTTTGTTCTCCAGAAATGCTTCCGAGACACTTTCTGAATGTAAGTTTTTATGCTTTGTCACCAGCTTGGTGTGCTGCAGTCAGGACCCCAGAGCAGTTCCCACCTGCAGTAAGGGCTCAGCGAGCACAGCTTGCCCCCTGCCCCCATCTGACTGACACAGCATCAAAGGCAACACCTGAAATATCCCTACTTATCAATCACACATCACTTCTGACATATGTGAAGAAGCATCATTAGCATGGGAGGACATATTTCAGAGTGAATAAGACAACAGACACAGCCATACTGCCTGAGTGAGTTTTAACTCCTGCACCAGGCACACACAGCTGGCTGCAGAGCTGCATGAGTTCTCTGGCTCCCTCAGCAGACCTTCAGCAGGCCAGAGGAATAAAGGCTTTAGCCAAGGGATGATCAGCTTTTGCCAAGGTTTGCTCAGCACTCCTGCTTTTGCCTCTGTGGGTCTGGCCCTGGAAGTGACCTCCCTGCAGCACCAGGACCTTGGCAGCTGCTGCCCCACAGGAAAATCTGGAGAAGGGAGATTTCAACCCCACAAGGGGAAACACAGAGTCAGTGAAAGAGGTGTATCTTGTGCGTAGCTATGGAAAGAAATGGGGGTTTAAACCCTGGCCAGAGCCAGAATTCCTGCTTCAGACAAGGTCCCCAGTCTTCTTGTGTGCAAACCCCTAAAGGGAGACAGAGCCCTTGCTGCCCAGATGGTCTGATTTTTATTCCTTTTCATGTTTGCTCTGCTGAAATTACAGCAGTGAAACGTTTTCACTAATCCTGCTCCCCTGCACAGAGTAGGGCAGCATGTCTGTGTCCCAGCTAACACTCTCAGTCACTTGGAGCACGTGAGTGCTGTTCCTCAGGGTCCTGACCTGGGCAGCCTGGCATGGGCAATGCAGGACAGCTCTCAGGCACCTGGGAATGTGCTCCAGCTCAAAGCCAGGCTTGACTTTTGTTTTAAAATGCTTGAACTAGGCCAATACCAAATTACTTTGTTGTGTGCCATTCCTTGGGAGGCCCCACAGCCAATGGGTTTGTTACATCCTTCACAATTTAAGAGAGCAGGAGAACAGCAGAAAATGCAAAGTCCACCCTCAGTCAGCACAGCCCCCTCTGGAAAACTCTTACTCTGAATATTTCAATTCATTTCCACAACTGGTTTTAACTCCTTCTGAGCCAAGAACACAAATGCATCAGAACCCTCAGTGACCCACCACCATTTTGGGTTTCCCTAACAATTCTAGAAGTCAGTGGGTTTGGGGTTGCAGGGAGAAGTCACTAAATCTGAGAGTTACCAGCACTTCTGGTTTTAATCTCATTCCTCTTCAGGCATGCTTGGATGATACAAGTTTGCAGATTTTTATTATTATTTCATGTAGATATGACTTATTTGAAATTATGAGGGCTTTTCCTGGCCAGAGACAAATTAATAGGGCTCTACTGACTACACTGGGACTCTGCCAGAGTGCAGAGTCTGGGGATGTGAGGGTATAAAAACAACATCATTTCCCTAGAAGTAGCTTTTCCCTGGTCTCTGTTAGATCTGGAAGAAAAAAAAATATTCTCAGTAACTCTGAATTATTGCAATTTTGATAATTTGGAATTCTGGTATCAGAAGTTTTCATGTGAAGCTCCCTGTGACAGATCTCAGGACCACCAAAACAAGATTTTTGTCCCTTGAGCTAACAGAGGATGAAGGTGCAAAAATAAGTATGTTTAAGAAGCAAACTTGATTCCACAGGTTTTTCTTATATGACAGGAGAGCTGGGCAGGTTTAAATTCACAAAGTGTTCTAAATTTCCTAGTTGACTTGGAGTGACACAGAGCAGGTGCATTATCCCAATACATCTCAGCTTTCCCAGAAAAATATGAGTCAGAAATCCAACAGTCCAATTCTCAGTCCTCATGGGAGCAACTGGTTCTCAAGGATACTCAGAAATATGCAAAGAAAGGATCTGAGAAGTTTGGCTTAGCCCTAAATTTTTGTAGTGTCCCAGTGATCTACTCCAGTTTCAATCAATACTTTTAATTCTGAGGCTCTGGATAATATCCTAAGATTGAGCACATCTCCAAGGAAGACCCCAAGGAATAGTTATAGGTAATCAAATACATTCCTTGGCTCTACACAATTTCTATGAAATACTACTTGCATACTATTCACAGCTGATATAGTGCACCCACTCAAATGAACATTGGAGCTGGAAATGAACTAATAGCTAGCTCTAATCACTTTTAAAGGTCACAAGCCTGCTAAAATGTTTTCAAGCATGAGCCTACCCAAAAGCTGTGGATCTCTTGCCTTCTGCTGGGGTCAGAGCATGGGGTGCTTTCCTTCCCTGAGGAGCTTCACCTGCAGAAGTTCAGGACTTCCTAGGGCTTTGTCTTTGGAATGAATGTCTTTCACCAGACCATCTGTCCCCTGCTACCTCCCACTCTGTGGAGCTCTGCAGATGGAGGCTTGGAGTCCAGGAGCACAGAGGCCATGGCAGGGAAAGAACTGAGCTGCTGGACTTGTAACTAAGCACAATCCATTTACAAACCCAATTAGAAAAGTTATGGTTAATCCCCACTTGGGAGGGAAGAGGCAGGCAGGCAGGAGCAAAGAAGAAATCTCATTTAAGAGATGAGAACAGCAGTATCTAATCCCAGCTGAAGTTCTTTGCTTTGTGCTCAGTTGAAGTTACTCCACTGAGTCCCCTGCGTAGCTCTCCCAAACAAATCCAGACTTCACCTCATGGCCTACATCACCCAATGAGACTCTTCCAGTAACCAGGAAGAGGGCACAGGTACATCCTCTGAATTTCCTTTTGGACAGCACTGCTGCCTCTGACACTCTCAGAGACCTCTGCAAAAGGCTAAGACACCCCCTACACCCCAAAACTTTTCTATATGGACCAGAGCCATGTGTTTCATGGCTCATTAAGACCAGGTAGCTACCTGGGGAGATGACTGAAGAATGAAGAATGGAGTTAATTGGGCCAGGTACACAGGAGGCAAAAGAAATTTGGCAGGCTGTCACTCGTGCCACTCTAGCTGATTATCCTGGTAGTAAACCTTGCACTCTGAGACCACGTTTGCTTTCCAGGCCCAGGAAAATATGTGCTTCCTCCTGTGTTCATTAAGTCAGTGTGAGGACTGGTACACAACTCCTGCAGGAAAAATAAAAAGAGCTTTTCGTGGCTGTGCCATCCTGTGTGTGCCTTTCCAGCAACCTGCTTCAAGCCTGTTTTGCTTCCTCTTTGATCACCAGAACTTTCTGCCAGAAATGACACATTAAGTATTTGGCATTCAAGAAAATAAATAAAAAAGGTCAATGGGTAAAAAACACGTCCACACACAGAATGGCAGTCCTAAAGAAACCAGGAGCAATGTCAGTGCTCTTTGGGAAAAAAAAAAAAAAAAAAAATCACACAGGCCAAAGGATGACTGCCAAAAAATACTAATTTCTTTTATTAGACAGTGCATGTCTTAACCCCATTTTCCTTAATGCTTTAATACACATTTTACCTCATATGACACTGATGAAAATTTAAAGCTACCTCAAAGAGTACAAGGGTGTATAAAAGAAGCAAAGAAACACTTGGATTTCCTCTTTCCCAAAGGGGAGGAAACAAACCCTTGCTTGTTACAGATAGTAAAATGCTAAAAATGCATGATCTATTTTTCAATCTTCGAAGTATTCTCCTGACATACAGTCATGCAGACCTACCAAACCCATAAAATGTTTCATTTTTGTCTCTTCTACACATGCAGCCCAATTTCAACATCCAACACTGTGTACATTGTTCTTGGTGAGATTTTCCGGAAACAAATTAAAAATCAAACTGTCCAAGGACTGGAATCCTGTAACATTAAGATGCAAACATTTTTGAAGTAAATATTATATTCTTGTGTCAGTCAGCTCCAGTGAGATCCATCATATGTATTTACCCATAGGTTTCTGGAATATCAAAGCCCAGATAGAGGGGGGTTTTTACACACTATTATGAAAATTAGATTTGATGTTATTCTAGTATCTATCAGACTTGACTTTAAGCCACCTGCTTCATTTAGTTAAAGAGTGGTAGCAGAGAAAAAGCAGGGAACAAAAAGGTTCCCATGAAAATGGTCCTGTTTTAGGAAGAATCTGGTTACATCCTGTCTTTACACTGCCAACACACTTTCCCACCCTACCTGGACATAAACCACTTTAAACAAAAACCATAGATATACCATTACAGCTTTTTTTTTTTTCAGTCTGTCTATAGAAACTGCCACATGTGCAACTGTGAAAAAGTACCTAACCCAGTAATAGCTTTCCCTTTCCAAGAGGAAATATTTGCCTCAGCGTACGCCAGGTTTAGAAATACAGAAAAAAGTTCCTAAAGGCTGAGCTATGTTTGCTTTCCACAGACATCAGATAAGACCGTTCACATAAAATGAAGGTATGGCTCAAAATAAAATAGCGACAGAAAAATGTATGCTGAGGTACAGAAACACAAGCCATGAAGAGCAGAAAAAATCATTCAAAAAAAGATGTGTTATCACACAAACGTTCACCTTGTTTCTTGCAAAGTGTATCAAAGTTCCAGTCCAAAATGCACAGACAGAAGTTGCTCAGCTGCCTAAACTTTACATTTAACACACTCACTGCCCTTGCAACGTGTCTGCATGGATTTAATCTCACAGACATCTCAGAAGACTATGCACAAATATTATCACCCAACAGCCATTATCATCAGTCCTTATTTTCTTGCTGTACATACCAACAAATACCCCTTTTCTGCTTTTCCAGCTGGAGCAGCCAATTACCTGCTGTGCTGTGCTGTCCCATCCACATTCCCCAGGAAACGGATAACGTGCCGTGCAGCACAGTGAGGAGAGCTCGCTCAGATGCAAAAGAATTCCCAACTTACTCAAGTAAAGCCTCTCCACTGCATTCCCAGACTGAGCTGTGTGTTAACTGCATTTATTCACCACAGAAAGGCTACACTTTACAGTTATAACCCTGGCAAATACTGAGCATTTAAATAATTCTGCTTTTCCTTATCTGCACAAAGGAGTTTTATTCCTCTACCACAGCTGTACACAAAAGAATAGAGTGCCATTTCAACCCAAAACTCTCTGAAGTTACTACTTACCAGCTTGTGATTATATATTCAGCAAGCCCGAAGAGCTGAAAAGATTTTGTTGAAGGAGACAAAAGTTACAAAAAAGCAGGCAGAGTTAACAAAAATGAAGGGAAACTAGCATAAATCCTCTCTTCATTCATCTACTTAAATGTTCCTGAAGACTAAAAAGGACCTTAAAGAAAGAGCTCTCAGCAAAGACTACATCCTCTTGTCAGTCAAACCCTGCATAGTTTCAGCTAGGCATCCGTCCAAAAAGACATGGAATTATTCTATTTTTGTCTCCGAATGCAAGTGGAAACATTTTTACAGATTTGTGGTGAGGATTTCAATTTTTGTAGTGGTCAGCTAGTAGAGGAATGTAATTAAAGACCCTGATAAATGTCAGATAGTCCAGAAAGGAGGAACTGGATAAATCTGGAGATAAATAACAATTTATTACAATATAATCTGATATAAAAACACATAAAAATCTTTCAATGAAGTTAAAAATCCAGATGTGGTTTACTGGAAGAAAGATGTAAAACCCTTTTCTTTTAAAAGAGAACTGTCGTCAGTAGTGAGACACCAACAAAGTTTCAACAAATGTAGGCTGATATTTTTAAATTAAATTATTTCAGTTAAAAAAATTAATGATATTATGCAGAGCACTAAAAGCTTGGTTTACCACTCATGTTACATCTGGTATGTCACTGGTTTTACACAACACAGGTGTTTCCTTAGAAGTACTTCACGTGTTGCCTGTTGCTGTCTTACAAAATAAACCTTCTAAACTTCTGGCTTTTAAAAGTAGGAAAATACTTTGGAAATGATGTTTGGCTTCTATTGCATTTAATTTTTGTTCCTGTTCTACCAGAAAGAAAGCATGGCCACTTCCCCTGGTCATTCAGTCTGGAAGCTGACTCTGAAACTCAGTGCACATCATTACTGATCCGTGGAGCTCTTCAGATCTGAGACTTTCCTCAGAAAGGGAAGCTGTTAGTTCAATTCCCCAAACACTCTGTCATCATTGAAGAGGATGAACTTTTGTCCTTGCTACCTTCTCCTCTGCTCCACCTTCCTCCTCCATTGTGCCTTTCACAGTGGCTGCTATTCTGCTCTCATCCATCCTCCCCTGATGTGCTCCACTGCTGCCCTCTCCATTATGCACTGATTTTTGGGAGGCCCTGTCTCCAGCCTCAGTCTTAGGGCATCTCCAGCCACTGCTGCCTGCTGGGCTACCTTATACACTGCTCCTAAAGCTGTAATAAAACTCCCTCCTGATTTAGTCCAAGAAATGAGGTGGTCCTGACTGTCATCATCCCTCAGGTCAAAGCCTTCACCCACATGCACCAAAAGACATGAGAGAACTGTAATTTGGAGGGTTGCAAGGAACAAACAATACATATTTTATCAGAGGAGAAAAGAAGCACTTGTTCCTGGTTCCCTGTTCCCTGGTTCTTAACTTACATGTTGCTTTTTCTCTTGGATTTTTACATTCCCTTAAAGTGCAAATGTCCTTTGTGTAGGAATTTTCTCACACTGCGTTTTGAGTTAGTTTCTGGAGTAGCAGGATCCAGTCTTTTCACACTGCAAAACAAGAAATAAGCTCTTTCTTTAAGAACTTGCTAGTTATTATCCTCCTCAAATCACAGCTCTTCTGAGCTGCAGCTTTGGACTAACTGTAGAGATCTGTTTTAGATTGCTACCCACACATTACTAGAAATGACAGTGGGCTACTAACGCTTCAGCAGGACAAGGAACTTGCTTCCCTTTGAAACATCTCAGGCACATTACAGTGCAGGTTTCTCCAGACAGGAACATTACATGCTATCATTCCATTCTTGAATTCTCATGTTTGCTGAGAGTAGGACAGGAAAATGTGAAAGGGAGGAGCACAGGGGTGCAGAAGCAGGTGAAAAGGAGCCCTAAATGCCCTAATCCAGTTTTGCTGGGCTTACATCTGGGAAGGCAGGATAAGGACAAGGCAGGATTTTCTCTATTAAACTTATCAACCCTTTTCTTGTTGACATAGGAGTTAAATTTCTCCATTTAATCCTTTCCTACAGGATACCTGGCAATCCTTCTCTGGTGACATGTAGGAGAGCCACAGGGTACCCAGGAAACCACAAACTTCCTTCAGTCTCATTTTTACCTCAGACTTTATGAATAAGCACAGCTTCATCCACTCCATGTCCTACAAGCCTGCCCATATCTACTCTGGCACCTATAGATGGACTATTCCCAGTCCTCTTCTTCCAAGATTCCATCTGACTCCAACCTTTAGTTCAATCCTCTGCCACTCTCTCCAATACTAAAACTGTGGCTATTTCTACAGCTTGCTCCTTCCTGGGCAGCCTTTCTCTCCAGCCTCCTGTGATTGTGCTGGGCAGAGCAATCCAGTCCTTGCACCCACAGCAGCTCCACCTGCACCTCCTGGGGAGAGGACAGTGCCTCCCTGCCTGGGCCAGCACAGAGAGTTTGGTTTTAATTCTGCTTGCCCCAGCGTGATGCCAGTCATCTAGAGGACAAATGGTGCTTTTAAAATGAGGAAAATACTATAATTTACGGAGTTTGCAATTTACCAAAAGACCTGTGAATGATGTACTCAGAGCAGCTCCTAAGTAATGAAAGACTTGTGGTGACACAACCTAGAAAGCAAGGCTCTCAAACCTCAGAGAAGGACTGACAGCATTCCCATGCCTGCTCTATGCAGTAGACAACCCAAAAAGACACCTGGCACTGATGCAGATCACTATTAAACTCCACCACCAGCACCTGATGTTGAATACAATTCCCAATCATCCTGATATCCAAAACATAGGAAAATCATCAAGGCTTTGCATTGTTAATGTCTAATTAACATCACATTCCTTTCTGGCTAGCCACCAGCCACTATTACACCAGTATGACATTGACTTTTAGAATGGAGATGTTTTATGGCACTGATTGCTTAACTGTCTTGTTCTAAAATTGCCTGGTCTCCAAAATCCATCCATTTTAAAGAGCTCCTGAGAGGCAAAAAGCACTGGATTAAGATTACTGTTCCGTTATTGGTCAGAGTGTTAATTTCCTTCCTGTGATACCAGGCTGCTTATCATCTTTGACAACACACTTAATTGCTGTTACAACCCCCACAGCTTTTTCACAGGTGCTGTCAAGATTATTTTAATTAAAATAATATCTATTCAGAGGTTAATGAAAATAGAGAGAAAAAAATCCAGCAGGAATTTGTCATTTGCCACGCTTCAGTCCCCAGGATTCATGGAGACCAAGTGGGACAAGGAAAACACCCCTGCATGGCTTCTACAAAGATATGGCTCCATCTCCCTCAGTTTGTCGTGCAGATCCAGCACAGATCTTTCCACAGAGAAACCAAAGTCCTTGCTACTCTCCTCAGAAATACCAATGACCATGGGGCATGTAAAATCTCCTTCATTAAGTCAAATGCTACTTTGATAACACCATAGGCATAACCTGGGGTCACCTCTGCTTTTTCAAAGATAAGATAATTTGGTATCAAAACCACATTTTTTATACATTTTAAAACCAAATAAACAATACCACATATTGGAATCCCACGCTTCCAACAATAAATGCACTGAGCACATAATACATTTACTCAAAGCAACTTTTTTTTTTAAAGCCGACTAAACTCCACTTTAAATAAACCCTCCATATAATTAGACAAATCAATTACCTATTTATCGGGTTTCTTTTCAGTTAGAATTTAGCACTATGTAAGGATTGCTATCTCGCAAACTGCTAATCTAAGAAATTACAGGTTTTCAGTCAAACCAGCACATTTTGTTCACTGTGTATGGTTACAGTCCACAGACTTTGGAGACTGTTTCAGTAAAGTTTCTTGAAGTAAAGCTCATCAGTGTGGAGCTCACTGACTCCTCCCTTTTAAACACAATTTACAAGCAGCTGGTGTATCTTGGTGTGTAGGTGGCAGCAGGCACATCAGTCACTTTCTGCTTCCCAAAGCAATGCCTTTGGGGGTGGTTGTCCATAATTCCAGGCCCCCTTTCTAGCTCAGCCCCTTGTTTGCTCCATGGTCTCATTTTTGGTCCCATGATAAAGTCACTACTACCTGTTGTTTTTAATCTGGAAAAATGGCCACCTCCCCGGCTGCCACCTGTCCCCACTGAGGAGAAACTGCAAAGTCCACATGTCTGTGCAGGCAGCAGAACTAGCAGAGGTTGTTTTCCCACAGATTTCCATGCTGTTTGTTAAGCTTTCTGCTCTCAGTTCCTTGCCATGTGCCATTATGGCTCCCCTGCTTCCTTCTAACAGGCCCTTCAAGCTCATTTCCAGATGACAGGCAGTTCCTGAAAAGAAAAAGCAAGAGCAGCTACTTCCTCACTATTCACCTAGGAATCGGAAGGAAACCGATTTTGATACAATTTGTAGACACTTAGTGCCTATGACAAGCTGGAATTTCTCAGACTTTGCTGGTTAGACACAACTGTCAGGTGTGTCCCACTCCCTCCCCCAGTGTGAGGGTCCTGAGGACAGCTGACAAAAAACTTGTTCCCCATTATGGAAAACAGAATGCTGCAGCATAACACAGCACAGCTGGTAGAAGCTTCTTACGGATTTACTATTGTGTTATGTACTGCTCATGCAAAAAGCATACAGTTGTTAAAAAAAATCTATGTATGAGCATCAAGAAAACCCTGGGAAACCAACTGGAAGGAATCCCTTATGAGGTCAACATTGCTGCTCTTCATCAAGGGGAGACAGAAAACCAAGAGCCTATTGCAAATAAGGAAAAATCTGTCTGCACAGGCAGTCAGAGAGATTTTCTTGGCCAAATAACTGGCTTACATTGCATCTGAACACATCATATCCCCCATCCTGCCTGCAAGCATGTGCTGCTACTCTGTTAAAGGGAACTCCTTCTAACATAAAGCTGCCAAACATAAATCAGCCTTGAATAGGAATAATTAGAGCAAGTTAGAAGATTAAAACCATGGGAACAAACTGAAATATACAACAACTCCTCTGTAGCTGTGATTTTCTGCGGGGGAGGTAGAGGATTCTTGTTCTCACTCACACTCTATCGGGGCATTTTCTGGTAAAGGGGCAGCATTGTCACTCGCTCTCAGATTTCCTCATGCTTTTTTTGTGACTATGATGATGCCTCAAAGCCTTTTCTATTAGCCTTTCCCATTATTAACCTTCTTTAGCTCATAACAGTTCATATGCTTTCTGCTGTAAGGATAAAGGGGCTCTTCACTCCTCACACACTGCAGTGATTCTGACTACTGGGAGGATATTTGAAATATAATATTGTGAGGAGAGGTGTAATTATGTCTGTATTTGAATGGATCTATTCTAAGGGGCTTTGCAAAGGCAGACTGTCATGGCTGCTATAGGCCCTTGGGGTCAAGCAGCTCATCAGGAAATAATCAGGACCTGAAAATGGTCTGGTTGTTTTTTTGGATGCTTGGCAAATTCCACCACCTTCTCAGGAAACTGGTATTAATTATTCTCATTGTATATGGTCAAACTGTTCAGTGAGCACTGGCATTGATACCAGTGTCCCTTAACACTCCCAATTGTACCACCAATATTCTATTCTTTTCCTAGCTACTGGATGTAGTTGCATCCTGCATCACTTGTTTTGTGTATTTTAATTATTTTATCATTATTATTGCTGTTATTTCCCCTTCAAAATCTCTCCTACTGAACTGTCTTTACCTCAAACCACAAATTTTCCCAGTTATCTCCCCCATCCCACTGGTGATGGGGGAGATGGCATGATTGGCTGTGTGGTGTTAATCTGCCTGCCAGGTTAGACCACAACAATCCAATGCACATTAAACAGCATCCCAGATTCTGAAGATTAGGGCACATTTCTTCCTCCATACACCTATTTTAGTCAAAACTGGCCTCCCAAAAGCTTGAAAGGGGGACAAACAGAATAATCTTCCCTCTTTGAATTTGAGGTTTGGATTTCAGCTCTTTCCAGTTTATCTTTTCTCATTTTACATTTCCTATATATTCTCTTTTGTGAGCTCTCAGTCTCTGCTCAGCCTCTGCTTTGTGTTGCCCACAGCAGTAACTGGGCAGTGCCTACAGCAAGACACACCCCAAAGCCCAAACCACAATCACCACTGAAGTTTGTTCTTAATCTTCTCACCAGAAAACATGAACTTCCTTTCTCCTCTTTTGTGTCCCTCAAGGATTTATTCCAGCAATGCAATAATGTGAAATGCATTGTACAAGCCATAGGGAAAGTCAGAGGAAACACAGCTTTTCATTTCCCAGACAGCCTAACCTGGGCCAAGAGCTCTGTGAAGAAGGTTTCCACACACTCTTCCCACCCATAAAAGCACTGTGGCCCAAAACAAGAAGTGTAATTAGCATCTCGCCAAGATAGCCCAAAGTCAGCTTTTCTCACAAATATTCCTTCAAAGTTTTGTCTTATTTATGGCTGCAGCACTCAGCCAGGCTCTGTCATCCCAGCAAGACGTCCTCAGTGTGGAGCTAGTTTAGAAACCTGGCCTGAAGAGTGAGCAACCAGTTTTTCACATAACCTTTTTTTAGAAATACTACAAGTCAACATATGTTTCAAGGGAGGGAAAGATCAAAATTTGGGCTTAAAACATCAAGGTCCCTTGGGAGTGCAGGCTGCAGGCAGCATCAGTCAAGTACAGGCTGAGAGGAGGGCCAGTGATCCCAGGGGTCATTCCTGTGGGATTTCCACGAGCTCAAATTACAGTCTCAGGCACACAAATCAGGGCACCCAAAGAAACACTACAAAAATCACAAAACCTCTACCACAGCCAGCTTTCAAGCAGCAGTTGGGCAGTGACCACATCTAATCATGCAAGAATGCTGAAGCCACTGGAGTCCTTCCACAAAAAAATGGGTACTCTCCACATT
This sequence comes from Trochalopteron elliotii, assembly GCA_024734555.1. Classification (NCBI taxonomy): domain Eukaryota; kingdom Metazoa; phylum Chordata; class Aves; order Passeriformes; family Leiothrichidae; genus Trochalopteron; species Trochalopteron elliotii. The sequence continues at coordinate 2,045,626 of JANPWX010000452.1, read as the reverse complement.
CTAATGCTGTCCTCCATCACAAGACAAAATCAAGGCTTTGCCTTCCAAAAAAAGCAAGCTGGATGGCTGGGTGGCTCGTGTGCAGAAACATCTGGACTGGATAGGGAATAACATACAGAAAACAGTGTCAAAAGTTCAGAGAAGCAGGAACTGAACATCATCCTATTTCAGCTCTATAGGCAAAGAGATGACAAAACACCAAGTGGAAAATTGCAAGCCCGTTGTGCAGGAGAATCATGAGTATTTAACTTTGTAGAGTGAATGGTTTCCCATTACTTTCTCTTCCCCCTATAAATTACAATCTCTTACAAGTCAAGCACAGAGAATAAAGTGCCAAACCCAGTAGCCCTAGTCACCAGGCAGGAAAGACGAGGCCTCTGACAGTGGCAGCACATAAATATGTGCAATTTCAGGGAAACAATACTAAAAGTTTTCCATGCCCCTGTCGAGTAACACGGTCTCACCCAATGGAGTTGTCAAAGGACGCACATGTCCTATAGGAGAGGCAAAGACTGCTTTATACTGCATGAAGTTGATAATATCATATTAAATTGAAACCTGCACTGTTAGGACAAGCCATGCCTCAGTCTCCCACAAAGTACTATCAGGGGAAAAAAAATGCCTTTGGGCAGAGTCCCATTCTCCAACAGCCATATGCTTTGATATCCAGTAGCAAAACAAATAACTTTTTGGATCCTTACAATAATGTATTAGATTAATTTGCTACATTTTACTCTAAGATTACAAGACATCCTAATAAGCTTTACTGCTTTAATGAACATGAAAAACGTTGTAATAAACTATAAACTATATTTTTTTAAACATTACAGGTTAAAAAAAAAAAAGGAAGTTATTCTATGGCACTTGATGAAACCCTGCACCTTGCTCTTGATAAATTTCAACCAGTATGACAGCTCTTAGCAGCAACGACCAACAGAAGCAAGCCAGACATCTAAAAGGGGACATCAGCTGAGTTAAATTAATCCATGTATTTCTATATACTAGGATTTTATATTAATATAAGGTTAAAAATACATTATAATAGATGCAAAGCCACTTAGGGCAAGCTTGAGTGCACCAGCTTTTCCTTGGATCCTTATTGCCCAGTTCAAGTGTTGCCCTGCTTATATGCTCATATTCTTTCCTTTTTTTTTTTTTTTTTTTGCTGGGTTCTGCCTCACTGAGCAGACAGTACAGGTGGCACCTAATGAGCAGCATTTTATAACTCATGTTTCTCAAACCCTGTGGTATTACCCACTATTTTGCTCTTGAATGTTCTCATAGCACCTGTCATCACTACCAGGCTCGAGCCCAGCACAAATCTGAGGTGACAGCATGATTCTCCTTGCCAGTACTTCTCTGCCACGAGTGGACACCAGCAACCAGACTAGCATGACCTAATTTGGCACATTTCATTGCTTCCACCAAAGTTTACAGTGGGGTTTTGGAAAACTAATTTGCTTTTGGGAAGATGGGAGGTTTGGATTCTAAATTCATTCTACAGAGAAGTTTCCTTCTTCCCCCCACCCCCAATGTAATCTTTCCTCCAGAGCTGTAGAGCAAAACACTTCTTCACTCACCATCACTACTGGCAGCTTCAGCAGACACTCCTTCTCAGCACCAACCAAAACTAAACCTCCAGATATTTTTTGTTGGAAAGACCAGTTCAGATTTATAGACATAGTTGGCCTCACTGTCATCATTTTCTCCACTCCAGCTTCTCTGCCCATGCTGGACACCCTCCTTTGAATTTCCTGCTCACATTAACACATGCCTGCTCACTCTTAAACTGTGACAGCAGAGGCAGCAATGTGCCTCGAGATACCTACTTTGGGATGAGGCCGTGCTGCTCCTCAGCTTCCAAAGGCCAGCTGGGAAAATGCTTCATGGGCTAAAATCGTGTTGTTGGTGCACACTGTTTTTTTTGGAACCTGGCTGATGTATTCTGTATTCTCTTAGCTATGTGAGATATTTACTACAAGGCATCATCAGATTTCAGCCAGCGAGCCTGAAGACGGGCTTCTCTTCCAAGATATGTTCCCTTTCAAAATGTGCAGCAGTCCATTGCTTTGCACTTAAGTGCTTGAACATCCTTTTAGTGTTATGTCCATGGCACTAGAGCCTGCACTTAAGTGGGGTTTTTTGGAAATAGATTGACTGTTCCAAAATGAGCCATAAATTGCAAGATGAGTTCAGCTGACAGCTACCAAACATAATTGTTCCAGTCTGTTTATGCAAAGACAGGAATTTTTGAAGATGAGAAAATCTTCAAAACCTACCTGAGAAAACAGGCCAGGTGCACAGCACAGGCATAGGGCTGTACCTGGCACTGCTCTCATCCTCAGGGCTGTTTACTGTGAAAACTCTCTCTGCATCATTCAGGACCCAATGAATAATTCATCAGAGTTTCATTATTCCACCAGTGCTGTTTTGTTTACTGGAATATCATCCTGTGGTTCAGCACCCATCTGACTTTAGGCATAGAGCCTGTGGAAAACGTAGAATTCCCAAAGGCTGGAGGGAAACCTTTCTGTGATGCTGAAGTCCTACAACCTCACAGCATCTGTTTTTCTGCTTGAGAGAGAAAGTCAACTGCCCTGAGACACTCAGCATAAATTAATCCATATGTACATCTTGTGTCCTTTGCAAAGTGGAAAAGTTCTCTTCTCTCACTGGCTTACTTGGAACTGAAAACAATACACTGGAATTTGGGGAGGTCTTCCAAAGAGCAGGTCAGGATATTCTGTTCCACTTACACACTTAGGGTAAGGCTTGTGAACTTCATCTCAAAATGCAAACAAAATAAGAATTGGTCTGTACCAAAAAGTTTCCCAATGTCCTTCTCACACAGGCACTACACTGGTAAGACACATAGCTTGTAACATAAAATACAGAGTATTTCTGTGATAGTCCTGGTGTAAGGGTGAGGAAAAGTTATCAAATACTTCCACCAGACTTAAACTGTGAAAAAACAGTGAAAACAAGTGAAAATCTGAGATCTGTGGTTATTAGGTTGATAACAATTCTCCTCTGCCCATGAACTTACCTTTTCTATTAAAACAGTTTTCAGTAGTTCTCTATAAATGGCTAATGACAGGAGCTCCTGCAGAAAACTATATTATTACTGAACTAATCTGGATTAAAAATGGGAAGCATATATTGGCAACTTCATCTATATCAATAGCGATATGAATAATTGGTTTTCCTTTAGACCATCTGCAAAACTGATAAAAATCCAGAAAGAAAATTCTGATTTTCAGTCACTTCTCTTCAGAAAGAGAAAAAAACCCTGTTTGAACTTAGGTAGCAAGTGCCATTTTACCTGAAAAGAAGCAAAAGTTACTCTGACTCACTCACACCTCCTGGTAACTGAGTTATATCAGAGGCTTTCTGTGGCTGCTGTGCCCTCTAGCTTCTAGAAGATGTATTTACCAATCACTGCCTTAACTTGAGCAGGTTTACAGAGTTTTTATTTCTATGCAGTCCCTAAAAACTTGCTAAAACAGCCTTTCCCTCTCTTCCTCCTAGATACAACTTTAACCTGAGACTGAAATGAAGACATGGAAATATTGGTCTAGATTTTTGTTTCCTTTACAGGCACTTCATACTTCTGTGGTGATAGAAATGGGCTTTATAGGTACACATGATATTAATATCAACTTAGAGTCCTCTGTGAGTGTTGTAAAGGAGATTCAACTCACCAGAGAAGTTCCAACCGAATTGGAAATAGCAGTGTTGGGGGAAAAGTGAGTTGTGAGACATAAGGAATACTAAATCAGGCCATTTCATGGTATACAGCAAAAAGCCCAAATGGCACAAATGCACAAATGGCAGGCTGAAGGCTGTACATCATGACACCCAGCGGGTTTCAGGTTGAACTTTTGAGAGCAACACCTGGCTGCAGAGGGGAATTGGTCATAGGGAAAGAATGCTGGAGTCCATAGCTAGAGAATCCACAACAACCTGATGGAGAAAGCAGTTTTCTCAGAGTTTAGGAGGCTGATGGAGCATGATTAGCTTAAGGCTGGCTGGCAGAGACAACCCAAGTGAATTTTATCTTGACATACCATCAAAAGCCCCTGAAAATACTTCTGTGTTTTTCAGCTGTCAGATTACAGGTCTTTGCAAGAGTAGAGGCTTGACCTCCAATCCTACCTGCCACATCATTGCAGGGGCACCAGTGGCATCCCATGAATTGCAGCTTCTGCAAATCTAACAAGTGATAACAAATAAGCAATGAAACTTTTGTTGACGAGAAAGTCACCAGAATAACACCATAGGGACAAAAATCCTATCAAAAACTTCAGTCACAACGGCACTTCATTAAGTTAAATACTAAATACAAGTGGTTTTAAAACACACAATTGCAAATCCAGTCATTTGACAGATGAAGAGCAAGGTAAGACATAGCTCTGCCACTGTCTATTAGGAAAATATGTAATAAAGATATTTTATTAGAGAACCAAACCCCTGAAGAAGAAGCAAACAACATCTTCACATAATGCAAACAAATCTTTTGTCCACAGAACTGTGCAACCTTACCAAGACTAAGCTTAAACTAGAAATAGCCAAAGCACAAAGTTTATGAAAAAAATCTTTGACTTCACTTTCAATGTACCTAAAGTGCTTCAAATGGCTTGGTCTCTTATCTGTATGCCCTTTAAACAAAAACTATGTCAGTTTTCATTTAAACTCTGTAATTCCAGTACTTGAAGGTCAGAACCATTTCATTTTTCTATGCAATTCTCTGCTTCTATTGCATTAAGAACACAAATCAATATTAATTTTCATAACTAATTTAACTCTTAGATAGTATCTTTAAGTACAGAATTATAAAGAAGGACTCCATTAACTAAGAGTGAAACCTTCCTTGGAAAACGTACACACTCAAGAATGACCCTGGCTACATTGTCTTCTTCAGCCTGTGTAGCAGGATTGACATGCTAAAACGTTCCCCTAAGCTACTAAGCCTGTTCCATAGATAAAATTTGCCTGTCCACATGGAAGTCACTGAACTAAAAGGATTGCCATCCTTCCCCTGATGCACTTTCTCGGAATCTATTTCCAGTAACTGGTCATTCCTACCCACTACAAATAACAACTGTGACAAGGTTCCATGTAAAATCATGGTCATTTCATGAGCTAAAAATGGAATTATACACTATTTATTGAACTCTTTTAGGAACATATGCTAACTAGAATAATTGGCTCCACAATAAAAGACAGTGAAGACCTGTACCAGTCTTTCAAGCATGTCAGCAGAATAATGTGCAAATTAATGTGTCTGACACAATATATTTAGACATTCAAAGTGTTTGCAAAACTACAAAAAACACGTAAAGGCTCCAAATAGCCACGTGATTATGTTCCTTTAGTGTGGTGGGTTGATGCTGGCTAGACTCCAGGTGCCCACCAAATGCATTCTGTCACTCTCCATCCTCAGCTGGACATGGGAGGGAAAACATAATGTATTGCAGCAGCCCTCTTGTTAGAGTGTAGAAATGACCCAAGACACAAACTTCTTGTTTATCACAGCATGAAAAGGGTCCTGGTTTATTCCTCTTTACAGCTCAGCCATCCTGACTCCAACTATTCACTGACTCTAGCTGCAGAAAGCTCCTACCATAGGTTTCCTTTGCAGCCTGACTGCAGGGGTTAGTGTGCAGACTCTGACTGCAGGCTTCTACCCAGCCAGACTGTGACTGCAAGTTCCAACAACAGGCTCTGACTGCAGCCCCAAACTGACCTCACAGCAGGGATTCTCTCTCCTCAGGAGCCACCTTCTTCTTCTTCATCATCCTCTCCTTCATGATCCTCCACGATGATTCCCCTCACCAGCTTTTATCACACTTATTTTTATTGGATACACCTGTGACTCATCAGGGGAGAGGCTGTTTTGGGTAATTAACACAGTTGTTACTTATCAGGGGCAAGGTCTCCTGTACTCCCTTCTCCTACAGGTCACCAGTATTCCTTCCCCTCTCCTGAAAGGTTCATGGGACGAGATAAGAACAGGGAGAGATCACTCAGCACTCACTATCATAGGCAAAGCAGAGTAAACTTGTGGAAATCAGTTTAATTTATTACAAGCAAATCACAGTTAAATAAAAATAAGTAAATCCAAGTCTTACAAACACCACCCCCCTACCTCTCTTCTTCCCAGGTGGAACTTTAGTCCCAATTTCTCTACCTTGTCCCCCGTCCCCCAGCAGGGAGGGCTGTGGTCAGTTCATCACACACTGCTTCTGCAGCTCCTTTCTCCACATGGGGAGGACTCCTCACACTCCTCCCATGCTCCAGAGTGGGGCCGCTCCCACAGGAGAAAGTTCCCCACAAAATTTTCCAGTGTGAGTCTTTCCCACAGCTGCACTCCATGAACTGCTCCAGCATTCCCACAGAGTGCAGTCCTTCAGGAACAGGCTGCTCCAGCATGGGTCTCTCACAGGGTCACAAGCCCTGCCAACAAACCTGCTCCAGTGAGAGCTCCTCTTTCCACATTTCCAGAGGTCCTGCCAGGAGCCTGCTGTCTCCATCAGCCCCGGCAGAGGAGGAGGAGGCACCCTCCAGCATGCCCAGCATGGGTCTGGGTCCCAGCTGCAGCTACTGACTGAAAACACCAACCTGGCTGTCCTGTCCACCTGTGCTCTAGTGGGATAGGTGGCCTCTAGGGACACACCTGGGGTGTCTGGCAGGCAGCTCCCAGACAAAGCTGCCTCGGCATCCACAGTTAATAATCACACAAATGGTTCCATGTTTAAAGCCCTCGAGCTTCACATTCAGACTGCGAGGCAATTATTTGCTTTCGTGGAGGTGACACTAATAATTTAGCTGGGATCACAGCTCAGCCCCAGCCAAAAGAGTAATTGGTGAAAATAAGAGCTGTGGTGAAGCCAAGAATAGAAAGAAAAGATAAATGTTGCAATGATTCTGATTACTCCGTTGAATCAGAAATCTCACTGAGACTGGAAAGTTCACAGAGAAAGTATGACAGTGTTAGGTGTAATTTGGAAATGGGAATTATTTCCTGTGGGGGAAAAAAAAATAAAAAACAGAGGGATACTCTTGGACATTTTCTGCAGAAAAGAAGAATTTCAGAAGGCATAGGTTGCATCCAAAGTGGAGAATAAGGAAAGGATGTGGTGCCTTTTAGAAGAGTAAAGAGACAGCAAAGGTGTGAACCACACAGAGCCCTTTGAGCTGCCAGGGCAGCCTTCAGCTGACTGCCAGAGGCAGTGATTGGGACCAGTTTGGAACCAAGCTGCCAGTGCTCACCTGGGCAAAGCCAGGCTTGAAGTACCCAGTTTACCTCTAATAAATGTTCACCTGTTCTGAGACGGTTCAGTCTAGAAAAATGCACAGATCCGAACTCTCCAGCATGTTTTAAACTCTTCACCTCTTAGAGATGTTCAATCTGCTAATTAGACATGACAATGCTGGATTAGATAACCAATACCAAAATTTACTACTGCCTGATATAAGTTGCTTTTGGCAGTGTTCAGTGTCAGAAGCAATAACATTAGCTCTGCTCCTTTCTCACACTGCAGATAATGGAAGCTTTCAGGAAGATGAATTAAATTTCACTAACAGAAGGAGAAAAAAAAATTGCCACAGTGGAAGTCCACTTGGGTTATTTCAAAATGATGCTCCATCAGTGTGTGCAGCAATGTCCTGGTGGACAATCCTGAACCAAAAAACTGAGTCAGGTCTAGGAGCAGATCACCATCTATCCCTTTTCTTTCTCAGAAATTTCTTCCATTTTTGCCTTTGCTTGCAAAGTACTCTCCTAAGACTTTATTTGCACTCAGATAAAAAAAAAAAAACAAAAAAAAAAACCCCAAAAAAACCCCTTAGCAGTTAAAGAAAACACACACAGACAGACAGACATCTAAAAATATTAGAACCAAACTACAGTCAGGCTGATATTGCCTCATAAACAAGAACATAGACACTTGTGCATGAATACTGAATGCTAAGTAACTTGGGTTTGGTGCCACTCACATGTACTGCACCAATGTCATATTTTCCACCAGCTTCAAGTATTCTTAGAATGGCAATGCATTAAAATGGAAAAAAAAAAAGTACATTAGAAACCACACTTTGCCTTTCTAAATGCTAATTCCAAAATATATTTTCACCTGGAGTAGAAGTTTGGGGTTTACTTGAGAGCTGACAAGTTTGGCTAATATTACCCAGAACAGTCCTTTTAAAAATGGAATCAATTTCTTCCACTTGTTCATAGTCAGTCAAAGCAATTGACAACCTTCTAGCAGCTCTGCAATTCCTTCTACTGTGTTTACTGCCTTAAAACTACAAAATTTTTGTTTAAAATGTTACAGCTTACAGCTCTGCTTTTCTCTAGTTTCAAAAATCATCTGCTTCTTCTACAGCTCTGAGCATCTCAATTTTGTGGGGAAGGGCTTCTATCCTTTCACATTATGGGAAAGTTTTTTTGTATTCCCCCTTGCTTCCATAGTGCCCAACCCTCTGTCCTTTACAGGGACATGTACTGTTAAGTGTATTGCATTGATCTGCAGACAGAGATTCTAAGGAGAAATGAGACAGAAGATACAACACGAATGGATCTTGAGGTGGGAAAATAGCTAGTTCTTCCTAAGGAAAAAGAAAACAACAATCAACACAAAAACCATGTATCAAAAGTTTCACTCAAATTTCCTATACCCAGGACAATGTAAAAGCCAGCACCAAGGCTACTAGAATGTTTCACGTGTTATGTTTGTGCTGTGGTGTACAGTGCTGGTCTGAGGAAATCCCTTTGTTTGACAGAAAGATGCATAACTTTGTTAAACTTCAAAGAAGGACTAATAGTTTTTAGATTAGATGGACACTACAACTGACATTCAATTATACCAAGCCTCAGGTGTCTCTCAGAAGAGAATGGCTGTAAATGGCACAAAATAAACTGCCTGAACGTTTAGACTTTAAAGCCAGAAGGGGCCTATGGAAACTGCCTGGCTTCTTATTGAATATGAATCACTAAATTACATGTATTCACCCCAAAAATTATACTTAGCATTCTATCTTGAAGAAGATTAAACTGCTGAGTGCCGTGTTAGGAAACAAAAGAAACAAGTTGCCACCTGTGCCCAAAGGATCTGCAGTGACAGGGAAAGGGGCTGCTGAGGTAGCCAGGCAATCCCAGCACATGATCCCCACTTTGTGTAAAGAAAAATGGGGGAAAATACCTGAAACGTGGCAACAAACACAGGCTCCAAAACTGGCATTTTGGCCTAACCCAAGCAGATCCTTGCACAAAGACAGTGCAGTGGTTCATGTCCTACAAGGCCTGCTCTGAACACTGACTTACCAGGGCTGGTGCTCCCCAAGGAGTGATCCCACAGCCGGGAACAAGCACAGACTGGAAGTGTGGTCACAGGGCAGCCTCACTGTCCCCACCAGGCTGGCCAAGCTCCTCTTTTGCATTCCACCTGCAGCAGAGACACAGAGACAGCATGAGAACCTCCACCTCTGCTTTGCATAGCAAGGTGGAGTCTCCCCCACTGGAGATAACCCAGAACCCTCTGGCTGCAATCCTGTGCTGTAGGATGACCCTGCTGGAACAGGGAGGTGGGTGCACATGAGCCCCTGTGGCCTCTTCCCTCACCCATTCTGGGATTCATCTGAACTGATGAAGCAGATTTTAGGGTCAGGCTGTAAAGCACGAAACAAATCTAAACAAATATCTGACTCAGCTACTAAACTGAAACAGCAGCAGCTTTGAGAAGGAAGTTGGCAGCACCACTTAGAAGTCCATGGAATGGATCCAGCTACCCTCTTCTCCACTCACTCTAATTATTTATCCCTGATCCCTAAATAGACTCTGTCTCAGGATTGCTTCAAAGAAATGTACATTTCCGTAGCTTCTCTTTCTCTTCCTCTCTAATTCATTTTTTTGACCTTACACAAAAATCTACAGCGGATGTCAGGCTGTTTCATCTGAACTAGAGCCTGTATAAAAATATTTAGTTTTAAACTTCACATGATGAAATGTGCCTCCAAGTTTTTACTAAATGGACCTGTGGCTTCATTTTATTTTTCTAGCAGAAGTCTCACTAAGTGGTGGCTTTTGGTTCATTTGGATATTTTTTTTTTTAATATATATAAAAAAGCAGCTATTCTTTCTGTTCTGAACTTTTGACTCAAGCCCTAGTATTTATAGTTAATAAGGCTGGAGCAGATCAATGGGCTAGCTGATCTGCAATGATGTTGGCTTAGTGCCACATGTCTCCATAAGCATGTCCAAATGAAAAATCAGTTTCTCAATCCAAGAAGTGTATCTAAAATACTTTTTTTAATTTTGCGTAAATTCACAAATAATACAATATTGAAGTGATCTCTTTTTTTTTTTTAAACATACTGTACAATCAGGATAGTTAAGTGTTTTACATCAAGGCACAGCACACTGTATAATACACATATGCCTTGCCAGGCAGCAGTTTAGTATAATCCCCGAGATTTGGCAGTAGGGCCAGGATAAATAACATGGATCACATAAGCTGGAAGATAAATAAATAATAGATGCTGTCACATTTTATTTGAAATAGAGTTGCATATAAAAAGAATATACAATAATTTAACTTTAATAATTAGATTCTCTTTTACTATACATAACAGAAGTGTTTTCATTTGTATTAAATAAAACATTTTCAGTAGTAGGATGAAAAATTAATCTTTTTGGTGGTCTTGGTTTATGAAGAAGAGTTGCTTCCATTAGAAATTAAAGTCGAGTTTTCAGTTTCAATGCAATCTGTAAGAAAGAAAACCAGAGTTACTGATATGATAATGTTACAGAGTTGATAATGAAATGTTAGTGGAAAAACAAGCAAATGATTCCAACCAAATTGTTGTTTAGTTAATGCACTGTGAGGGTAGTTACCCACCAGAACATCTCCAAAAGCTCTTCTGCACAGTCTACACGTCTTTGCTCTATTTGCAACATTTTTTTTCTTTCTACACTCTTACTGCCCTGTCTTCTCAGAGGTTACCACTGCAGGTCTGTTACTCCCCCCAGCAAAACTGAAATGTTGGTGATGCCCCAGGTAGTGTTTGGTGCCATGTATTTACCGTGTCCACATCACCATTCAGCTTCTCAGACCTGGACGCTTCTTCTTCGCCGGCCAAAGGCCTTGGAGCCCACATTGGTGGGGACAAAGTTGTTCTTGCCCACTGCCCCTGACCTGCTCAGGAAGTCTGCCAGGCGGTGGGTCACACAGGTGGCTGTGTTGCAGGCCCTCTTCTGTGCTGTGACACTGCTTTTCAGGAGGAAAGGGAAGAGTTAGCCCCCACAGCATGGAACATGACTGTTTTCATGCACTGAAACATCACTGATTCTGCAGGATTAAAAGTAGGCTGTCTGTGCAGCAGGCATTTGCACCTTCTGTGCATGGTTTACAACTGCTAAAAGAAGCCTCCTTCTGGTTTTATCAATGCCAGGCTCACTTTATAAAAGCAGCTGGACTGAAGACTAAATCCAGGCCAGATTTTCAGCCACACCTGGGCTACTGCCTGCCTCCAGCCAGCTATTATGGCCATGGAAAGGAGCTGAGGAGGTTCAGATCTGGAGAATTTAAACAATCCTCACTTCCTCCAAAAGCTCACATCTGTATTTTGCTTGAGGTGCTCCTGAAAGGTAGCAGCAGACACATTTTTCACTTCTCACTCCAACATTTGTGCTCCCTAACAGCCAGAAAACACATGGAATTGCAGCATCACTGATCACTACAGGAACTTTGCCAGTGACTCTGACCAGCTGCCTTCAGAGCTGAACCACACATAAAGACAATGCTTCCAAGTACTTAGCGGGAATGGGAGAGCCTCTCTTTCCTCCAGTCAGACCTTTGTCTGCTACAGAACTTCACCATGGAGCAGTTCAGACTTTGACAGTATTAGTTCTCTGCTCACAATTCAGCCTACAGCTAACAGTTGTGCTAGATGGGGAACTTCAAGGAATATGTATTCACACAATCTTTGCTTGAAGAATTTTCTACTTAAAGCAATGAGGTTTTCCTGCAGTAGGAGGGATTTTTCTCAGCTAAGCATCACAAGGGAGTTTATTAATGTTAACAATGAAGAGTTAGTTGTTTTTACAATCAATGCCAAGTTTTTGAAAGAGGCCTCTAATTACCAGACAGATGCACTGCTGCAGCAGAGGTATAAAGAAATCTGGGTTTGGCTCTTAAATCAAGACAACCTAATATAGGTGAATTGTAAATCAACACAAACATTTTAAAGGTACATAAGTTTTAAATATAGTGCAAAGACCTATTGTAAAAGAAGAAAGGAAAAAGACCACAAAATTCTTACCTGGACATGTTCAGTACCCAGTTTTAAACAGGATTACATTTCTAGTTTGCTAGAATGAATATGTATGAGCCTTCCTGATTTCTTTGCTTCTCAGGATCCCTACCAGCAGGATTGCATGCATGCCTGATTACAGCAGTACATATCAATTTATAGGTAGAACTTTGACTCCTAAGCTCTCTTTCAACTTTTCTAGAAGTTACTAGCATTGCCTCTCTTGAACATCACGACAAGCTGCAAAATTTTTCTAGCCTCATCTAGAAATGTCACATTCTAAAACAAACTGTTAAACCAAGCAGATCTAATCTTATAGAAAAATAGGTTTATTGAACAAGTGCATGGGCAAGCACAAAAGAAAGAATCTACTTGTACATTTAGCAGCCAGAAATGAGGAACCTTTTCTAGAATTATTTTTTTTTTAATCAGTGTCTAAGAAAATCATTGGGAATGTCAAGGCAGTGCTGATCATTTTTATTTATTTTTTTTCCCCTAGTTTGGTATGCATGTTATGTTCTTGGTCTTCCTAACATTAGGCCCCATCTCAAACATTCTCTGTCAAAAACAGAATCAAAAGAACACAGCAATGTTAGCAATCAAAGTTAGATCCACATGCATCAGGTTAAAAAAGGGAGAGGGGGAGACATAAGCATGTCTAGTTGTTTCCTAGGGGTTCCCCATAGTTTGCATAGCGTTCATGTTCCAGGTCACTCAGCACATTCCGTTTCTTGCCAGGAGTTCCAGCCCCGACGTCAGTGCGAGGGTAAGTTTGCAATTTGTGCAACTCTTGAGACAGTTTGCCCAGCACACAAGTACTCAGACTGGCACAGCGTTTGGAAATGGGTTTATCCAGGCTGCAGGGGGGAAGAAAATAAAAACATGCCCAAAGGAAGAGGAACCTCAAACATGCACATTCATGCATTTCTTCCCTACATAAAAGATCTACTGTTAGGAAACTTAAACATTCATTCAAAATAAATCCAAACCCTCCACATCACATTCCATGCAAGGCAAGTCCATACAAAAGCAGTCAGAAGGAAAACACTATTTGTTAATGAATCCAATTTTGTTGACAAGCAAGTCCATTAGCCCTTTGGATGCTCATATAGTCAGAGGTCAGGAAGCTGAACTTCCCCCATATCCCACATGCTGTTTAGTGTCTCATCCATCCCCATGCATTGCAATGCAAATCCTGTTAGGATAATGCAAATGCTCCTGCATGCCTTTGGTCCCAGGGAGAGTGGCGCTTCGTGCATCAGGAGGAATACATCCCTCCTGCTAGGGACTTTCCATGCCTTACAAGAGCATGCACTTGCACAACAGAGAATCCAAGAGTGACTGAGTAATCCCCTAACACTCCCACTGGGAAAACATACCTTTTGCTGCCATATTTTAACACAACCTACTCATTCAAGCTCAAATCGCCCTCCACTTTCAGAAGAGACAGACAGAGGCAGGTTAACTAGGTGGAAGCCGTTCTCTTGACACCAACACTAGCATGTCTCTGCATTATCATTCCTTACCAGTTAGCCATAACCCCAAGAAAACAAAAAGACCTTGACCTGCAGAGGGTCTGCTCAAATGGCTTTTGCTAAATATCAAACATATGACACTCCCACATTGCTTCTCTGCTGCCCAGGACTGCAGTCTTACCTGTTCCCCTCGGAGGCTTGCTCCAGCTCTTCTGCTGTCATCTGTATGAACTCTTTCACCAGCGCATTTAATAACCGCCGAGCTTCGTAATCACTGAGGGTCACTCGATCCGTAATGGACTCCAAGCCAGGTCTAGGCAGAGGCAAGGGAAACAGAGTGAATAAACCCCAGACTGCTGCAGAGAGAGAGGTTTGACAGGCTGTGTGTCATTGGCAGTGCCTTTCAGGGTGTGAATATGCAAACCCCGATGCGCTCCCCTCACGCACAACATTAGGCTGGGCTTAAAGATGGAATCAAAACACCACGGCACAAAAAGCAGCCACCTTTCTCCTTCACAGCGCTCTGTTTCTCTCCTAGACCTCTCAGGAATATTAAGCATTTTCATACCATTCAGACAGAGCACTCAGCAAGAGGACCAGCTTCTTACCTGACTGGGGCTGCCTGGAAGCTGTCCATCTGGCACACAACCAAGGCATAAACAGCAAGGAAAGATGAAATCTTCAGCATAACCATGATTTCCTCTCTACAACAAAGAGGTACATCAAGCAATGGCTGTTTTCCAACCCTCTTAATCCTGCAAGTTCCACTAAAGAGATCATTGCTTCCTAGCCACAAGTAGCACAAATATGAACAGCTTTACATTTTAAATTCACCTTTTTGTTTATTTTGATTATTGCTATTGTGCTTTAGTTTTCTCAAAATTTTATTACAGCTTGGCACTATTACAGGGCAGAAAAAATGTGGCTTTTAAGACCTGCAGCTACCTGCAGTCAACTTAAAGCAGTTTTCCTCAAAGTGGCAGAAAATACGTTCCTCTAACTACTGCACACAATGTCACAGACCTTGTGTCTGACATGGAGAGATACAATCAAAAAGAAAAACAGTAAGAGTTTAACATTTCTGAGAACAAAGTGCCCCTGTTAGCACTTTACCTGAAGCTGCTTGCTTCTTGCCAGCCAGCACACTAACACCCCAGCTCAGATTACACTTAAGAATTAAGTAGTTTAATTTCAATAGATATTCCTACTCTGAAACCAGAGAAGAGGATAAGTTAAAAATCAGTCATAAGCAAATAAAGCTGTAAAAGTATCTATCACTGAAGATTTGAGATACACTTTTCTCACATCTGCATCAGTGTCTAGGACTCCAAGGAGCACATCACAACCATCATCACATCATCCTCAGTTTTTAGTGCTCCCAGGACTCGACGGGAACTATGAGCCTACTTCCAAAGGATGCTCCTTTTCCCCGGGGCGCCCTGGCTGTGACCTTTGCCGCAGCACTCTGTCCTGGTCGGACAACACGCCGCGTCGCATCGGCGGGGTGAGGATGTGACCGAGCGGGGCAGGACTGTCCCCCCCCGCCTTGGCTCCCGCTGCCCCGCGTACACCGGCAGATGAATGGAGGTACCAAAGCCCCGCTCCCTGGCAGACACTCGGGGCTGCCGCGACCCTCCCGTCCCGCGCAGGGAGCCGCGGCCAGCGCGGCGCTTACCGGGTGTGGGGAGCGCAGGAGCGGAGCGGGCGCGGTGCCGGTGTCGCCGC